>VZTA01010784.1:109-10148 GCA_013398855.1 Mohoua ochrocephala
GACATCACGCTCAGTATGTAAAGCAGGGGGAAGAAAGAGAAAGGGGGGATGTTTGGAGGGATGGCATTTGTCTTCCCAAGTCACTATCATGTGTGATGGGGTCCTGCTCTCCTGGAGATGGCTGAACATCTGCCTGCCCATGGGAAGCAGTGAATCAATTCCTTGTTTTGTTCCATTTGTGTGTGCAGCTTTTGCTTTCCCCATTTGACTGTCTTTATCTCAACCCATGGGTTTTCTCACTTTTACCCTTCCGATTCTCTCCCCAGTCCTGCTGGTGGGGAGTGAGCAAGCGGCTGTGTGGGGCTTGGCTCCTGGTTGGAGTTAAACCACCACAGAGGGCCAGCTGCTCCCTAAGGGTTGGGAACCTGGAAGCCAACAACAGTATCATGCCTGTCAGGGCAGTAGGTTTATCAGGCCAGGGTTACTTCCACTATACCTAAATGATGTAAGCAGAGCAGACCAGGGTCAGCTGCAACCAAGAGTCCAGATCATGAGGCAATCTTGTGATGATGAAGCAAGTGCAAGGTCAAGACAGGAGGTCAATCCATGGGACAGAGTCCAGTGATTGTGAGGAAGGGCTGTAGTGACAAGACAGGTCCATGAACAATGTCCAAAACATGGGCTTCAAGATCAGGCACGGTCAAGGCTGTGGCTTCTCTGGAGACCAGTAGCCCTACAACAAAGCTCAAGCAATGGCTGTAGTTAGCTCAGGGCTGACCTATAGGAAGCTCCTGGGCCCATGGACAGGGTGTATGAGAGCGTTCCAGGTGTAAGGCTGGTCAGAGAAGCTGAAGCCGGTTAGTGCAGTCAGGGCACTGACAGCTTTAAACTGAAAATACTGTAGAAATAGTTAGAAATATGGCCCATTACTTAGATGAAATTTTCCTCAGTACAAAATGCTCTGTAAGTATCCTTTCTATGTGCCTGAATTCTGCTTGAACTACCCCATGTGAAAAAACATTTTCTATCTAAATTGATTACGGTCTAGAGCTAACATGAGCTCTAGAGCTTTCAAGAGCTTGCAGAGAAGCTTTACCTGCAAGATTCAATGCATTTCCAGGGAACATGGCTAGTGTGTGTTCATCGAGTTTTTTCTTAGTCTATTAGTCTCATTTTGTGTGAAAGGGAGTCAAGGGCATGATCTCTTAATGGAAAACAGATGCTATGCTTTCAGTTTGGGGCAGTATTATATTATATTAACACTCAGCTGAGAACAGGTCTCCAAAAGAGACTTGTTCTGCAAAGGAGAGAATTATATCTTCAACTTCTCCAAAAGACCTGTAGGCCAAGTGATTTAGCTGCATTGTGGGAAATTGCCTAAAGTCCCCACAGGGCCTGATCCACACTTGCAGTCCTTATCTCATGTATTCCCAGTGAGAAGTTAGTCCGAAGATCTGTTCGGTCTTTTCTGGAAATCCAGCAGTTCATGTGGCAAATGCCACTTTTTATGATTATTAATTGGAGCAGGGACTTAAATCTTGTTTTCACCTGCACTGGACAAGTGCCATATCTGCTAAATGTGCAGAACCAGTCACTTGGAGTCAATAGGAGTAATTTTGACTCGCGTTTTGGCCCACCTAATGTCTGATTGTTTATTTGAAGTGGAATCCTGTCTATAGGAGAAATCAGAATGGAGAAAGCTCATCTCAAGTTTTTGGTCTTTACATAGGTAAAGCCGAAATCCACGGTTCTGGTTGGGAAAATGTGTCTTCAGCAAAGAGTCCTACTATAAAATCAACATAATTGCAGCTCTTAGTGATTGCCATCGTAGTGATTGCCATCTTTCCTAGCACCGGACTACATGGTGTTGGAATCAATACTCCACAACTAAATGGAAGGAAAGAATGCAGGATAATAAGAATAACATGTTTCTGTCTTGATAGGATGCTGAGCACTGTGAATCAGTGTGGACTTCAGCCAGAAAGAGTCTTCAGCCCCTGCTGAGAGTGTCAGCAGCAGAGAGTTCCCCAAGTTTATATCCCTTCGCACAAAATTTGTGCAAATTCGAGCCCCTCCTTTCTGGTCCAATAAATTCTGAAATAGATCTTCATTCTCCATTCCTGGAACTTGTGAATTCATTCTCTAGGGATTTGGCTTTTCTGTGTATTTTCCCCTTAAAATGTCTCTGGTTGAATGAAATAAAGTTGTTTTTCTACAGTGTATTGGCAGAAATAATAAAACATCAGTCACAGAATTCCAATATATTTTCAGCCGGTGTCTAAATGCCTGTTCAGATATGCTGAGCATGGACAGTCAAACCCAATCCTGGCCTTAACGAAATTAATCAGCTAGTAGCACATTGTCTTCAGATGAATTGCATCACCTTACCCTAAGGTTAAATAGGGTATTTGGAGGGCAGTCTCTTTATGCTTTTGTTCTTGTTTTGATAGAGCATGCCCTTTGTGGTGAGCTCTTTGAGTGAAATTCCACAGTCCCCAGCTGGAATGTAAATACAAGTGGAAATCCTTAGGTGGTGAAAAGTGTTGTATCTCTAGTTGGCCAAAAGTCAGGTGAATAAATACAATTTCCATGGCAAACATAACCCGTAGTAAATGAGCAGCATGGCTGAGTGGTATGCGGTCAATTTGTTTTTCTCTGCATGTAGCTGAGCTCTCAAGTGGGATTCTGCATCTAGAAATAACTCATACTGGGATCCCTCCTAGACTCCTCATAGTTAGGCTTCTTCCTTTTAGTTTCATGTCCTGTTTCCCTCCCTCTCAGGATGTAAATGTTGCATCCTGAAGAATCCCGAAGAATATTCCTTAGATAGCAGGAAATGCAACTCAGATACATGGTTTGAAGAGGAACTTGTAGGTTCTGTTATATCCCACAGTTAGTGCTGTGCTGTAGGGTGAGTTGTCTTACTGTGAAATTCTGTGTGGGGCTGACACAGAGTGCTCCCACCCTGATGGAAGTAAGTAATTCTTTTCCACGTTTTTGAAGTGAATGGAATGCTATACACTAGTATAGGGCAAAGGAAGTAGGTAGTGCTGGTGTGATGAAGCCTGTCAGCTGGGAAGCAGTAACTCTGAAAGTCCAGCTTGTGGCAACTGACTGAATAGGACCTTTTGGTGCAGGGCTATGGCTGAGTGAGCCCAGTGAGTGATGGCTGGGTAATCGCTGGGTATATAAACAGCCAGCGCTGAATAAAGGGATCGTATGTCCTCTGCAAACAGCGCTGGTCATATGGATCTGGCACAAGAAACGTGCCTGGTTCTGCTGTCCACACTTCAAAAAGGTGATGACAAAATAATGAGAGTTTAGGAACTGCTACGGATATGACCGCAAAGGGAGTCTTCACAATGAGAAAGCAACTCAACGATGGCCTGTAGGTAACGATACAGACAGAAGATTTTGATTGAACAGCTCGGGCAGAAATTACCAAGAGTCTGCAAATTTACACATTGGGAGATAGAGAAAATCAATCTGAAAATCAATTTTGGACACATGGTGAGGCCAAAGAGTTGCTGGGAAAAAAAAGCATCAGCAAATGCAGTGTATTCCTCTTTCCTTGAAGTGACTAAGTAAATTTACATTATGGCTGGCAGTTTGCCTGTGAAGTGTCCTTCAACTCAGAGAAGTTTTCAGGATTTATGTAGGATTTCTGTGCCTTGTATTGCACTGGAAGTGAAAATAATCTCGTATTTTTCTCCTTTAGCCATAAAATCTGTGTCTACCTTCTCACCTGCTTCTTTGGCCTGTGGGATTGCTTATTCTCCTTTGTGGTGGGCTTTGAGCACAATCCTGAAAGCTGAGATAGTTTATATCCCTAATCTACAGGAAGGGTGGATTAAATTCACTGGGATCATTTTTCAAATTCTCATCATAAACAAAGAAGCTTGCCTATGCTTATTTCAGTTGTGTTATTGTATGAAAATGTCACGTTTAACAAATAACCAGGATCTTGCTGCTGCTGCTGCTTGTGTCTTCACCTCACTCCTCAGCTTCTTCGGGCCAACTGCAGCTGTTGTGTTGGTGCTGAGTGGCTAGAAAAATAATGATCTGGAACTCAGCAGCATATTGTGTGCAAGCAATGAATTTGTTGCCAAGAGTATGTATAAAATAAATTACTGCCACAATCCGTTTAGAAATCCTCACTTTCCTTAGCTCTGTGGCATCTCCTTGGACAGTGCTGGTGGGCTGGAGCTCTGGCAGGGACTGTGTGTACCTGGGCAGGAGGCTGTGATTTGGCACATGGCAGTGGGAGGGTGGGAGAGGGAATCAGAAGGAGCTGAGGCTAAATTTTGCTCTTTTATTCTGTGGGACCAGGGTAATTTTTCTCAGACAGGCAGCTGGATGAGGAGAGCAAGACCAAGGTGAGAAAAAAGCAGGACAGAGACACATAGTAGGATGGGTTAAAAGGACCACATTGGAAGGAAAAAGAAGGACCATCATTCCTTTCCAGGCTCTGGATAGAAAACTGAGAATCTTTTTTTTTTTTTTTTAAATTCACTTACCTATGAACAGTACTGTGAGAGGGCTTAATCTCTATATGCAGGATTAAAGAGTTTGACAATCTAATATTTCTCTCTATTTGATAAAACAACATAGATCTGTGTTAGTTGAAAAAATTCTGTGTCCTGTTGTGTGCCGTACATTGCCACTAGTGTGACATATATTTGTGTTTCTAATTTTTCAGGAAGCCTTTAAAGAAAATGTGTCATATGGTTGTGCACTTAAGGGTTGAACCATAGCGTGCATTCACAGGAGAGCCTAATTAATGTAGGCAGCATAAAAACCCAAGCACGATAGATGATTTCTGATTTGAGATTATCTGTCATTACAACGTCTTGTTTTTCTGTTTGTTGAATAATAAGGTTCAACCCGGCAGGTAACTCCCTGATCTAGTAGGCACTGACTGCTTGTTGCAAAGACTCGTGCCCGTGCACACCGGTGTTACAACTCAGCCTCTGCTGAAATCCCTGGTCTGCCTTCATTTTCGCATACTCTTATCATTCCATTTCTATGGCTTCCCTGAGTCCCAGCTGTCCAAACCAGCACATACCAAATTCTGCCGCCCATCTGTTCATCTACACAGAGAAGCGTGACCACATCCCCGCAGCCTCAACCAATTTCATTCACTTCCTGCTGTCTTTGGATTCCAGAAAAAGCTTTTTTTTTAAAAGAAACCTTCCCCTAATCTGTCCACTTACTGATGTTAGTGTGCATGTTTTCCTTTAGAAGGAGGCTCTATCATAATGGTTGTATTGCTTTCCTAACAATGCCTGCCTAAGTAGGTTTGTGACTGGAAACCACGGGAAGAGCAGGCATTTCTTTGTGTCTGTTCCCATTAGGCATTCAATGCCAGGTGTCTCCACATTTCAGCTGTCACCTGGTTTCCCTAGGAAGGTCTCATATCAAAAATTTGCATTTATCCATTGCTATGTTAGGAGTAGTGTCAAAGGCCCCAGTCACTAATATGGCCCTGCCATGTTTGGTGTTATACGAACATAGTGAAGTTCAGCCTCTTCCCCCATTTGTGTACAATGTGCTCGCACCACGCAACGTATACCCCTGCAGCAAGCACTTCTCATTTTATTCCCTGGTATGGATGCCTGCAAAATGAACATCATCTGGAAGCAATGGATCATTTTACCTAGGCCACCAAACATGTGTTTATTGCTAATAACTTTGGTTCACTATTCAAGCATGTCCAAGCAAAATGAATGGCCTGGATTCAGAAGCCTTTGTATCCCACCTCCACTTTTCCCCACACATTATTCTATAACATAAGTCCCTGATCTATGGACTTTTGTTTTATAGCCCTATGTGAAGTACCATGTGTTTTACAGAACAGAACAATAGTGACAGCCACATTTTCAGTCAATGTGGTTTGGGATTTGGATGTCTTTCCTCTGCCTCTCTCCCCTCTTTAGGTCGCTGTATTATTTTCAGAACTGGCATATCTCAGCAATCAGCAAGTGACATATGACTGTGCTCTGCTTTACCTGCGGGCTCCTTGAGTCCTGTGCCATGAGTTTGTCCCAAATTTAAACATGCAGTTTCTAGAAAAGATAATCCCAGCAAAGTGGTACTATTTAGCTTCTTTTTTGCAGCCATGACATCCAAGCCATGAGTAAGCCCACCAGAATACCTGTCTGGCAGTGCACACGCCTGTTGTGCCGGTCTGTAAGCCAAAGCACTTCAAGTGATGACCAGTGAAAGCAGGACACCATTGCCTGGGAAACCAAATAAATAGAAGCACACAGCCATCCATCACTGCCATCTGGAAAAGATTGGGCTGAACGTCTTCCTGTCAGGATCTGCTACAGTATTTATTTGTGTAGCTGAGCTTTGACTTTGGGGATTTCAGCAAAATATTCCTTTCAGCAACGACTCGAAGAGGAGATTTGGGTCTGATTGTTGGGCTAGTGCTAATTCCTCTGTTCAGTTTTGCAAAATTACAACTGTAACTAATAGTTGTGTTTCTTCTTTTTTTCACAGGTAGGGACTTCACATGTGTGGGAACAACGTGTAAGAGATGATCTCATTTTGGTATTGTGTACATGTGTTAACAAAGCAGCGTGAATGACCATGAGCTGGTGACAAGTACAGGTGTAAATGGCTCATGATGGATGAGTTTGCTCCTCCAGTGGGTGTCTAAACCTGATAAGAAGAACAAGGTTTTGCTTAACACAAATAGTCTGGTGGGTTTTCCTAACACAGCTGAAAGATGGAGTTATTTTAAACATTAAAAATGGAAACATCTGAATTTACATTGTGTACAAAGAGCTTGTGGGTCATGTAAGTAGTTCTGAGGATGCTAAGGAATGTGTATTGCAGTGCAGTAAAACAAACCTTGAAATGTACTAAAGCCATTCTTAGTGCTGGAAGGACAGCATGAGGTGTACAAGCTATACAGAACAGAAGAGGGTAAGGAGGAAGTTTTACTGATTCATTTCTCTGAGTGAGGACACAAGAAAAGGAAATAAACAAATGTAAATGGGCATTTTTTTCCTAACCACCAAGCCAAAAGGAGAATACGAACAAAATCGCCTCAAACCAGAATATCATAGAATCATAGAATCATAAAATTTTTAAGGTTGAAAAAGACCTCTGAGATCACCGAGTCCAACCTTTGACCAACTACCACTTTGTCAACTAAATCATAGCACTGAGGGACATGTCCAGTCTTTTCTTGAACACTTCCAGGGATGGTGCCGAGTACAGGGGGACAATCCCTGCCCTGGCCCTGCTGGCCACACTATTGCTGATACAGACCAGGTGCCGTTGGCCTTCCTGGCCACCTGGGCACAGCTGGCTCGTGTTCAGCCACTGTCAACCAGCGCCTCCAGGTCCTTTTCCTCTGGGCAGCCTCCCAGCCACTCTGCCCCCAGCCTGTGGTGCTGCCTGGGGTTATTGTGACTCAAGAGCAGGACCTTGGCCTTGTTAAACCTCATACAATTGGCCTCAGCCCATTGATCCAGCCTGTCCAGACCCCTCTGCAGAGCCCTCCTGCCCTCCAGCAGATCAGCACTCCCACCCAGGAGCTTGGTGTCTCCTGCAAACTGACTGAGGGTGCCCTCCATCCCCTCATCCAGATCATTGATAAGCTCTTAAACAGGACTGGCCCCAGTACTGAGCCCTGGGGAACCCCACTGGTGACCAGCTGGATGTAACTCCATCCACCATCACTCTCTGGGCCCGGCCATCCAGCCAGTTTTTCACCCAGCAAAGAATGCACCTGTTGAGGCTATGGGCTGCCAGCTTCTCCAGGAGAATGCTGTGGGAAATGGTGTCAAAGGCTTTACTGAAGCCCAGGGAGACAACACGCAAAGCCTTTCCCTCACCCACTGTTAGGGTCACCTGGTCATAAAGGAAGGTCAGGCTGGACAAGCAGAATGCCACACAATGTCAGGTTTAGGGAGGAGCATAAGCTCTATGTGTGCTGATAACTGCCAGAAATTGTCTTTAGTCAAAGAAGGGCAAAATAATTTCCTAAACTGAATAGGAAAAATAATATTATCGTTCAGAAGAGAGGGAGTGTAGTCAGGGAAGGCACTATGTGGTATCTGCTTTGCCTTCTGAGAGGGATGGAGAGGATGTGAAAGGCACAGAATAGTTTGGCACCAGCACTCAGGGGGTTCTGCCGACAGAAGACATGGACTGAATTACTGAATTCACAAATACACTGGAGAAGTAGAAGAAAGAAAAGAATAAAGTTAATTAGAAATAGGACAAAAGAAGATGGAATTGAAGTGGGCTTATTCTGTGGGAGGACAGACAGACATTTAATTAACACATTCAGAGAAAGATCTAATAGTCAAGAACAGCCTAATAGTAAAGATTAATAGTCAAGAACAGAATGCAGGAGTCCAACACTCTTCTGCAAAACTGAAGTGAACGTGTCTGAGAGTAAGAGCTACTATTAAGGGAGAGACTTTGGTGCAGAAGACTTTGGTCTGGCCAAAACCAAGTGCTGCTGATTTGCAGGAAATTTATTCATAATAGCTTTGGTCCAGAGAAAACCAAACCTCATAGCATGTGCAGACAAGGATCTTCCTTACCTTTCGGCTCTTCGCTGTAAGTGCTGCTCTTTCCAGTTGAGTGAAATATGTTTTGCCAAATAGTTTGCAAGACCAGTAATACATAGATGAAGAAATAAGCACTAAGCAAAGATGAAATTAGTTGCTTTCAGGGATCAAACAATATGGTGTGTAGTTTCTGTACTATTTTACAAGAAGTCTTAGGAAACTGTCAGACTTGAAAGCAATGGCCTGAGAGCAGAAGAGGAAACTTTCTCAGTGACTATCTTGCTTTCCAGTGAAGATGAGACTTTGGCATTCTGTGAATAAAATGTATAAACTCCTGTCTTCAGTGAAGTTTACAACAACAACAACGACGACGACAACAACTGAAGGCAAATAGGAGAATGGAAAATGAGGAGAAGAAATAAGATCAAAAATTCCCTCCACTGCTGGACTGTGGCTTTATGTTGTTGGAACAATAACTCTGGGACTTCTATGTATCATGGTGATGTAAGCACAACCAGTGTTTAGATATTTAGATGGACAGATGTTGCAGAGATGCTACAATAATCACACCTGCTTTCTATATCCAGTGTCTTGCTTACTTAGGACTCGCTCTAAAGATGTCAAACAGCATTGCTTCTGTGCTCCTTGCATCTGCTCCCTTGGAGGAGGCAGCGGTTTTATTTTCTGCTCCTCTCTCTAGAGAAATCATGACGCACAGTTGTAGCAGGATGGTTGCATTGTGAGCAGGTCCCTAATGAGTTCAGCTCGCCTCTCTTCCTGCAGTGATGCCTCCTTTGGCTGCCTTACTGGCATGCAGTAGCGAGCTCACAGTGTCCTGCCAACATGGAATGAACGATCAAGTATTCTGAGGGCAGATGTCTTTTTATTTTTGTTACCTTATATTCTGTAACAGAACTTGGAAAAAAAGGAGCATTGGTGTTTTCCTAAAACGAGAATGAACTTCTACTGTGCCTTTTCACCTCATTTCATGCTGCTAATTCACACTATTTACCTGTGTGTCCTGTGACAGGTAATATTTTGGTTTGTTTCTTTTGCAGAAGGGATTGTGTGTCTCATCCTTTGTCCATAAAATAGCATATTTCTATATTAAGAGGGCCAAATGTGAAGGCTGAAAATATAGAAAGACATTAAAAACATTACAATTTATTGTTTTAAAGTATATTTCATGACTTTTAAGTAAGCCTAACAATTTTCTTGCATTTGAGTCATGGTTTCTGAACTCTGGGATGGGCAATGCAATAGTCTGAAGCTGAAGGGGAATTTTTTCTGTTGGCTTTCATAGGTGCAAAACTATACCACTATGTGTTATTGCTAATAAACTCAATTTTATTTTGTTTATATAAGCTCCTCCAAATACGCTGCATGCACTGGGCTGATAAGGGAGGGATTTCTGTCATTTTAGAAAAGACACACGGGAGGTTTCAGGTAAAAAGAAAGGACAGAAGGATGAAAGGAAGGAAGAAACAGAAAGAAAGAAAGAGAGAGAGAGAAGGAAGGAAGGAAGGAAGGAAGGAAGGAAGGAAGGAAGGAAGGAAGGAAGGAAG
>VZTA01010784.1:10244-23262 GCA_013398855.1 Mohoua ochrocephala
AGAAAGAGAGAAAGAGAGAAAGAGAGAAAGAAAATTGCCTGCTTGAACAGAGGCTAGATTTTGCTTTGATGAAGCCGCAAAGAATCTGAGCACATATGAAGAACGTCTTGTGAAAGTTTTTAGAACCCATATAAGACATGCTTCACTCCTCAAAGCATTGCCATAGAGCAATCCCTCACGTCCCATTTAGTACGTCAGCCACAGTGCATCAAGCACCTTCAATTTATCACTCTGGCGTCTCTCAAGCACCCTCTGTTCAACCCCCTCCCTCAGCCTAGGCAGTTGTCTTTATTCTAGCACATCTTTAAGTGCAGGAAGACTAGGAAGGCAGAAGGAGGACAAAAAGCAGTGCAGCTTATATCATGCTACTGACAATTATTTTAAAGTGATAGAAAATGAAGGACGAAGCAGGAGACTGAGTGAAAGCAAATGTAGAGCCCGTCATCAAAAAAAGGAGCAAGATTGATGCTTTTGAGTGCTGTGGTTGTCTCAGATGGCATGCAGGCTACCAGCTGGACTGTTCGCTGTGATATAAATACTTTGTTGAGGTTTTTTTTTTAAATATTCATGGTAACTTTTTGAAAACATTTTTCTCATTTCTGGAGTCACACTCTATGAACTGTAAAGTCACAGTAATGTGCTTGTAGGCCAGGAATTGTTCAGAGTCAAGAGTAGAGCTGGTAGATATTTTTCACTTGAAAACAATTTTTTGATGAAAAATGGCCTCTTTTGTGAAACCTTCTGTATTTAATGAAAAACAGAAAGCAAATATGTTCTTTGACTCTAAGTTAAGAGTAAATATCATCCCAAGGCAGTGTGAGCTCCACATGAAGGGGGAAATCAAAGAGTGGGAAAGCGCACACACTCCCTAGAGCTTCTTTCACTCAGAACCTGTCATTTCCTCCATAGGGGTGCTTGACTGAAACTGGTACAGGATACGAATGTTGAATACAGAGGAAAATAGCAGTTGCAGGAGGAAGACTACAGCTGTTGTGAGCCTTATCATAAAATATCAGCTAAGGGCTGATAGGCTTGTCCTCAGATTCAGAGTCCACGGTCTACCTGTTTGAAAGGTACACCCGTGCGACGATACTTTCTGGTCACTTTTCATCTTAGTGTTATTCACAGTCTTCCAGTGATGCTGGAATATTTGTGGTCTGAGGTGGGTTCACAGAGTGAGCCACAGCTGAGGCATTTTTCAGTCTAAACATAATTACCTTCAAGTTGTCATCATTTCCTAATGTGCTTAGTCTCTATTTGGAGCTAGTAATAAGCTGGATTTGTCTCCATTATTTAAGTATTTAAGTAGTGAATAGTTTTGGAGTCGTATGTCATTGAACATCTCTGTGCTTAAACATATGTGAACTCTCAAGGACTAAATTTGGTCCCTGGCATCTTGCTTTGTAGGGAGTGTAAGCCTTGTGTGGTACAGGGGAGCTCATTTATTGATTAACTTGGGGCTTCATTCCTTAAGCACAAGAGAGACTGATGCTGTGGCTGGTTGCATTTAACTGATGTACTTTTATAAGTTGATGTCTTAATTACATTTCTTGTCAAGGTGAAGGGTTACAGACAGTCCCCAGAGGCAGATATATCGAACAGGACCTCTGTGACTTGGACTTTTCTTATGGGAAGCTTATCCCAGATAAAGGTCCCTCTTTGGAGGAACAAGGAACAGAGGCCATGGATCACCTAGGAATTCAGCTGGCAGCTCTGACAGCTGTGAAATTGTCCTATCAGCAGTGTCATTGAAGGGAGCGCCACACAGATCTTGAAACAGAGCTAAGTGACTAGGAATTGCCTATTAATTTCCTCATGGTTCTTCACATTGGAACAAACTTTACACTTCTCCCTTAAATCTGCTCTGGTCAGACAGCACTGAGAACCCTCTGTGTGAAGAAGTGAACATAAGGGAGTGTGTGGTCCCTTAGGGGCCATCCTGTGCCCACTATAGAAGTCCTCAGTGTTCAGCAGGACTGTGCCCCACTGAAAAGCAAGGAACCAGACACACTGTGTCTGGCAAGGGAAGTCCCCCTTGGTAAGCAGTATTCACAGCTCGTGGGCAAGCAAGATCCTAGAAAAGAGGTAGCCACTTGCCATTGTCTTAATTTTTTTCTTGATTCCTGTATTAGTAGCAGTTTTGACGTCCCAGGTTGTTTCTTCTGCACCGAGGTGAGTGTTGGACAGCCAGTGGAGGCATAGGGCCTTATAACAGATGTGCTAGTACACATCTGTGCTCGTGCTCCATGATGATTTTAGCTCAACTTGGCTTGAGGGTCATTTATTTATTTCTTATTTCCTTTTATTTATGCTGATATTTTGAAAAATGCGTGTTGTTTATTTCCAAAGAAGGAACAGTTGCAAATAAATGACAAAGCTTATCAATTGAGTATGAATGATTACTGAAGCTGAACATGCAGAATTTTTTTTTTAGTTCAAAGGCCCTCTTTAATTTGTCCATTACATTCTGTAATTTTCACCAATGAGACTCACATTTTCAAGTCTGACCACTGGTCACATTTTTTTTAAAAGTGTGAGAAAAAATGATTTAGTAATTCCTAAGTATGAGGAAAAGTGCAAACCCCATGCTTCCCGAGTAAAAAGGGATGGAAATGTTCCTATGATAATATAGTTGCAGACAAAACCTTCAAAATAGGCAAAAAAAGTGTCTTCACTGAAGACAAAAGCTTGTGGATGCGCTGGTGAAAATCGACTTGCTTTTGTCTCAATAACAAGCACTTAGGGATCACACTCAGCCTAGGCTCAGTTCATTTTAAAGTGCTCTGGTGGTGCTCTTAACAACAAATGCCCACTGGAGCTTTTACTGTGTCCGTTGTGTTTCCTGTACGTAAATTATTTTCGTGAACAGTTTGTCTGGCACATGCAGCAGTGGAGGGCACTGTGTGTGTGCGTTTGAAGCGGGGAAAATGGCATGGCAGAAGTAGGCGGATTTCATTGGTGTGCCGTAGCATTACGGTCGCTGCTTTAATAATTGCCTTGGCATTCTGAAGGATCAAAACGCTACGGAAGTACAAGTTATAATGTAGTTATATAAAATTAGAACGGCAGTAAAAATGAGAGTGGGCTAGAGGCAGGAGAGGATGCATGAGAAAACAGTTCCTAAACTGAAGCACGGATTAAAGGTTCGTTTAAACAGGTTGCTGTGTAGCTCTGGACTGACCACAAGCATGTTAAGGCAGCGTTCAGCTCCTCTGTAAAACATTTGCTGGTCCACAGGAAGAGTTTGTTGCATTAAGTAATTTATGGGGTGCTAAGAAGTTCCTTAAGCTATTATTAAAAACATACAAAATCTTCCCTGGTTAGGACTCTAGTAACTCAGACTTCTAACTAAGCAGAACTGATAGGGCAGGCCTTTTGATGTTTAATGAGTTCTGAAGCAGATGTGAGATGTGATAGACAGGGGAGCCGGGGTGATTTAGTGCTCATGGAACAAAATGATGAGATCCCCTCCTGAAAAAGAAAATGTAGCTAAAAAGGACAGGTTTTTTGGGGTTTTTGGTTTTTTTTTTCTTCTTCCCCCCCTTCTTCCTTCTCCGTGCATGTGTTTTTGATTTCCTCACCCCGTGCCTCTCAGTGCTGGCTCGTTTCCATTCAAACACACACAGAACACTGAAAACTAATTAGCCCTGGATGCAGCCACAGGAAGTTAGCCTGCCAAGTCCCCTTTCCCCCACAATTCCTCAACTTTCTCAGCTTGCCTCAGGCCAAGGGCCTTGCACTGGGCCTCTCTGTGTAGGTTGCCAGGTCTAATTTTACAATTTCCCTTCACCTTATCAAGTGTGCCCCAGGCCCAACAAGGGGGAAAGGATCAGAGCCAATGTTGTGTTGTGGGCCTTTCTCCCCCACACCCAGTCCCCACCCACCTCTTTTCTTTTCTGCATCAGTTTTGGGAGTCTTGGTCGTATCTAGTTTCGGTGTTGACTTGTTAATCTGACCTTTGCTAATGCTTTTTAAAGGAACTAAAGAGAACTTCACCATCTTGTAAAACTTGAAAGTCCCTCCTCTCCAAGAACTTTTCTTGAAGGTTAACAAATTTTCCCGAGAGCCAGAGGAGTACAGGTGTCAACCATTTTCAGGCATCTCATTTCAAAGCAGAGCCCACCACAATCCCAATGCGAGAAGCCAGAGTCTGATTAGAGGAACGCAGCAGGCTGGATGCCAGCCTAGAGTGGGCAGAGTCTTGACATGTGCAACTCAGCTAGAAATTACCAGCATGGCTGCGAAGTTATCACGGTCTGGAAGCATATTGGGGTTTTCCTCTTGATTCTTATGCGTGGTTGCTGTGGGACATTTAGCAAAAGTCACTTCAGCACTTTTGACATCCCTTTCTAAGCTGGTTATACCAGGACCATAATCCCTACATGGAGTATTTTGAGCTTTGTAGATGAGAGGCACTGAAATACGACACCTATTGTCAAATCCCAGTGGAAGGAGGTGGAGAAGGAAAGACATTGGGCAACCAAAGCCCCCCTTCCTTCTTCTGTGGTATAGAGGAGTGGGAACTCATGGCCTTTTTGGACTGTTACCCATCCAGTCCAGCGTCCAGAACCCAAAAGACTTCAGAGGAAGATTTGAGGATCCTGTGGTACAATAGCTGAGGAAAGAGAAGATTCTAGTTTGACCTTATTTCCCAGTGCCATTCAGATCCCCAGGAGTTAGGAAGTGGCGGAAGCCCTCAAATACAGAATGTTTGCTATTGTTGCCTGTGACAACTGTGGATGTTCTTGGTCCTTTTTTACTGTTGTTTCCTGGAGCAATGAGTTCCACAGTGTAATTGTGTATTGTGTGAACATCCTCTTTCCATTGATGGGCTCTGTGAATATCTGGAGAAATTCATGCTGCATCTGCTGGTGCTGCACCTGCTCTGTAGACAGAGAACTCCAGCAGGCATGGCTGAGAGATGGGGGTTATCTGGGAACCAGCTCTAAATCAACTCAAGAGTCTGAAAGTAACCTGAAGGAAAATATTAAGTACAGTGCTAGGAAGGGCTGCTGTAGGGAAGGAAGAATATCCCATTCTTATTTCATGATCCAGGTCTTGAGATCCTTGAGATCCCTGATCCAAGACTTGAGAAGAGTGTTGTATTTAAGTTACATTTTAAACACATTTACCATCTTGCCTTTGATTTCCATGAATGTTCTCCCTGTAGAGCAGGTGGTGACATCTGATGTGGAACGATGTGCCAGCCTCTTTTCACAGCCTGCAAAATGCCTGTGATGCTGTTTTATTTGACATTTTGTACATTTTGTAAGTGTTAGAGGCAACCCAGTTGCAGAGAGGTGACTTCACTGCACAGGTACACTGTTCTGGAGTGGAGATCAAGCAGGAGCACAAAAATATGATGTTCTAGGCTCCAGTTTGGAGCATTCTTAAATGCGTGGTGTGTAACATGTGAGTAGCCCATGAAATGAAAGGGACTACTCTGGTGACTGCTGTAATGCTATGTTCAAATAGCTTACTGAGCTCAGGCAACCTAGATAATTTTTAGGGAAAAAACCAACTGTCTTCTTTGCATACAGACAATCCTGCTCACCTGATGGCAGAGATATCAGTGTAGCTTAAGTTCTGTTGGACAATCTGTTTTTTCCTCTGCATCTGGACCTGGCACAAGTGACTCTCAGTGTGTTTGGCTGTCCCTATTACAACATTAACAAATGCAAATTTGGCAGGGTGGCAGAACTAGCAGCTCACTAGCTGACCTGTTTGCTCTCCCTCTGGCTCCGAGTTTTAACACTTCTTGCAAGAAAACAGCCTGTTAGTGTTTTGATCTCTGCCTGAGTGTCAGGACTCTTGGCCAAGATTATCACATCGCTATTGGTTGCTCTGAAGGAATCTCTAAACCCCAGTGAGAACTAAACAGCAGGACACGTGTGTCTTAAAAGAACAAAACAAAGACCAAAGCAGTTTTTATGCAAACAGTCGTATTCCTTTTAGCAGAAGCAGAGCAGTGTAGCAAATGGAGCACTTGAGAAAGATTATTTCTGATTCTTGCTTTGAAGTTTCCTGAGATGTATTGCTAGTTTTAACGACCTACAATCCTGGAACCAAAGCACACCTGTGTTGTGTCTATTTTCTGAGATTGGATGCCTCTAGTTCAACTTATTTTTGAGAATTCTTCACTTTTCCTGAAGAGCAAAAAGAGGAAAACAAAAGTCTAATGTGAGAATTTTTCTTTCTTTCATATCTGTGACTTCAAAGAAGGGCTTATATTTTACTAGAGTTCTAGCAAAATGAGCCCATGTGGTTGGTCCTAGACCTACGACATTTACTTGATTTGCAAGTACAACAAGCTAAAAAATTTCCATCCGAACTTCATTTTGTAAAACTAAAAAAGAGTTTTTTGCTGAAAATGGAACATTACTCAAAATAATCCTTATTTCTTTGAGTTGTTCACTTCTTCTTCTTAAAATCTAAACAAAAAATTTTAGAGTACCATTCCTGAGTTCTTTGTGGCCAGGATTTATAACCTTTTGTCAGTTGTTTAAAAATGTGTGCCTTGCCTTGCCTTGCCTTCCCTTCCCTTCCCTTCCCTTCCCTTCCCTTCCTTTCCCTTCCCTTCTTTGTCCTTTTTCTTAGTGATGGGCTTTTAAAAAGTAAATGTTTAACATTCTTCTGTCGAGTTTCTCCTTCAGAAATCTTCACATTTCTAAAGGTATTGTTGTAAAAGTTCCAGTCTGTCCACTTTTGATAATTCTGTGAAGGAGAAATGCGAGTGTAGCCATCGGCGATGCCTGAGCATGGTGAACAGCTTCAACTGAGTGCACATGGTTGGGACTGAGGAGATGAAATTGCCAGATTTGAATGTCTTAATACAAGAATCAGATTTTAAAATATGTGAGAAGCTGATCTCTCACCTCTGAACTTGTCATTTAAATAGGCCTGAATATACAAGATCTTAATTATCCTTCTGTGTGTTCTTGCAAATTAGTCCAGGTTCCTTCAGGATCCTCCTTATCTAATACAGAAGATGATGATCTCTAAAGCTCTTTCTCTGGAAAGTGCATTTGTGAATGTGTTTAGGGAGACTCACCAGAATAAAATTTCTGCTATGTTTTGCCATTAAAATCAGTGCATAGAATGGTCTAGATCAGGACTCCAAGCCTGATGAACACCCTCACCTGCTGCTGTTGTGTCTTGGAAGATAAAAGGAACAGGAGGAAAGACAGACAAGGTTGTGTTCCCCCATGCTCTCCCCATCACCTTTGGTGATGTCTTCAGGCTGGGATGCTCAGAGTTTAGTTTCTGGGTGTTGTTTGGGCATTAAAAACTAGCAGCCTTCTCAACTACTCTACCTTCTTCATCCTGTTCCTTTCCTCCACTCCATTTCTGTGCCATCTTTCCTTGCCTCAGGCTTTGATCTCCATGTCCCTTGTGCACCCTGCTGTTTAACACAGGGAAAGACAAAATTAATATTCCCTAAGTAGATCAAGCCCCTCCCCCCAAAATCAGGAAAATTAGATAATAATGAGCATAAACCACTTCCAAATTGCTGTAGTTGGATGTATTTTCTTTTTTCTCACCCTCTCATTTTGGTTGTATGCTAGAGCTGGTTGAGTGCTGAATTTTATTTGATTTGGGCACTTTTCCGGAGAACTTGGATTCTTTCAGTAAAAAATCAACATGTTCTCAGAAATTAAGACTTGCAATGCAAAAGTAGTGGTTTACGTAGTTCGCTTGATGCCTCTCTTCTCCCTAATTTTCAAATTTTTGTCTCTCATAGCATCTCTCTCACCATCAACCCTTCCCTGGTGCACGATTGTGTCAGAGCTTTAAGAAGTTATCTAGGACTCCACACTAGAGAGGCACAGGGGCCTGAGTTACCCAACACAGATGAAAGGCAACATTGGTCAATAGAACTGTCATTAATGATGATTCTGATATCTAATATCCTATGGGTATTTTACACAGATGAATACATGATATTTCTGGTACTTGCTCAGTCACAAAAGAACAATTGTATGGTGTACAACGTGGCAGATAGGAACTAGCAAGGGAAAAAAATTTAAGCTGGTATGTGAAAAGCAAATAAACAAAACAATATCTCTCAAGAAAGTGAAATAAGAAGATCAATTACTACTACTCTGTTGGTGGAAAACAAAGATACTCTCTCATGCAGCTGACATCCTTAGAAAGTCTTTGATGTCACTGTCATCTTGGGTTCCCATCTCTGAGAAGTTATCTGTCTCACTCCCAGACATATCTATGCATATAAACATTGCTTTTTATTTTTGAATCACATGAAATAATTTAGTATAAACTAGAAAATAACTTCCAAATGCCCTTTTTTTGCCTGCACTCTTCTGAGAACACGTGAGGAAGATAGTGCATACTTTTCTTTCAAAGAAAATGAAAATGTCATTGTTTTCCCCAAATGAATTTGAAAAATAGATTTTGAAAAAATGCATCTTTGAGATCAACCCCTCCCATATCAATACATCGGAGGAGTAACCAGTCACCTCTGCAGAAACATTTATTAGTTTCATCATGTTGCATTGTTTAAAGATGAGACAGCACACTCTGCAGAGGGCAGAACTTCCTCTCCTCTCCTCTCCTCTCTACTTTAATTGCATTTCTGTTCTCAGTATTACATAACTTTAAAGGCATGTTATAAATATTGTTCTGCGTCATAGATCATGTCTATAATTTATACAGCAGTTCCACGTAGACATAGTCTCCTAAAGAAAAACTTAAACATGGGAAATCAAAATAAAAGAAGCCAACATGCCCATTTGAAAGACATTTGGTGCTTTTTTTCCCCAGAAGCTAATTTGATGTATTTTGCATGGTATGGTAATTATGCAAAGTCAGATTAGAAAGGTTTGATAATTTTGTTGAAGTCAGAAAAAAATTTTGAATGGAATTTTTCCCTCATGTCTATAATTTCATGTAATTGTTTTTGTTTTATTATTTTAAATTCAAGATGAAATCATGTCTGATTCCCACCCACAGTGAGGTAACCAGATTAATGATAGTGGGGAACGCCACACAAAAACAAGGCAGATGTGAAAACAACCAACTTCATGCCTCGATTTTTACACAGTAGAGCAAGAAAGAGGGGTGCTACAGGTACAGACAGTTGCTCTTTTCACATTTTGCTCCAGCAAGTTGACTTCAACTCTTATGGCAGAGAACAGGGTCATAATCCAAACATTTTACTCCTTGTTACAAAATTTTGCTTGATTGACAGCCTTGCAATCCAGCCTGCACTTTCCCATTTGTTTATGAAATTAGGGCTATGCAAACTGTCAATTTTATCATTCAGTATATGAATATATTACCATTTGTCTTCCATTTGAATCCTTTTAAGTCTACTGTGGATGATTCACCATAATGTTTTACTTTAGAGAATGGAAATTTATATTCAAATAACGCTTTTTTTTCCTGAAATAGGCTTAGCATTAGCATAGCAAATACTCAGACCATCCTCTTTCCTGCAGAGTGGAAGTTCTGTAAAGCTTTATCCAGACAGGTAATTTTTTTGACATCTTCATCTCTAAAACACAACATTTCAATATCCCTGAATTATGTTTTCTTTGGGGTTTTTTAAACCATATTTCGTTATTAAAATAAGTTTGTGAATTGCATTACAAGCTCTGTAGTTCAAGTTCCTGTTCTCTCTTAGAGGTTGAGTTCCCTGGCTGGACAACATCTTTCCACGATGTACTCAAAATCTAGTGATTCCCAGGACAACCTTTCCCTGGAAAGGAGCAGTATGGGAGGTGCGTATGGAGGTGGGATGGCTCTCATCTAATGGTTTCAGTAATGTACAAAACATGAGAAAGCAGCGATGGATTTGTTGATGGCACAGACCTGGGGACATCATCAGTACAGGAAAGGTCACGTTTTACCCAGGAAAAAGGAAATGGCCGTAAATATTGGTGCATGGAAAGGGGAGGGCAGGGTTGTTTCAGAGCAAGGTAAAAACTGAGGGTTTACTTGATTGCAGGTTGGCTGTGAGTTGCCAGTGGGAGATGAATGTGGAGAAAACACATGTCATCCTACAGTGTACTGAAGCATTTCTACCAGATGTTGACTTTTAATATCATGATACAAGAGCTCAGTGAGAACACAGTTCATGCCTGGCAAAGCCTAAACTGGAAGTAAAATTGCAGAGGATGCCTGCTGGCATGGCTGTGAGTAGAAAGCCTGTCTTGTGTGTGGAGACCAAGACAATTTGTCTTTTTTAACTGAGCCTTCAGAAGACCAGGAAGAAGATACTAATGTTCTCTGTGCATAATCCAGGGCTGAGCAGCCAGGGTACAGAAGAGCCATATAAGCAGAGCGACCATCCTGGCACAAGAACAAATGGCTCTGAGCAAACGTGTGCTGTGAATTGGAGGAGTGAGGAAAAGCATCAGTAGGAATAATGGAAACTGGAAGCTGAACAAACTCTGAGATGGAACTGGTAAATATTTTAAAAGGATTACATGATGTGATTGCCTGCTTTGGTGGCTGGGGAGGTTCATTATAGTTCTGCTTTCTGCTTCCTGTCAGCCAGTGTAGCCCTTCCCTGGACACCAGCCCTTGGAAACAAAGGCTAAGAGAGAGTTCCTGGGATGAGATGTCTGCCCGCACATCAATCCTATGGGTTATGCCAGAGGTCTCTTTGCACACCTGAAAGGATGGAGATCATCCCGTTGTGTCTCAGTGGACTGTTTCAGGCAGTCACGCAGCCTCTGCCACAGGTTTGCCAGGAGCTGGGTAGAAAACTTCCATTTCATGTTCTCCATATGGCTGCTGTCTAGCAGATGACATCACCTAAATGCCCATAGTCCTGGCTCTCCCCTCGAAAGGCAGAGTGATTAGGGAAAAAAAATAAACCAAACCTCCTCCCCCTCACCCCTAAAAAAAGTGCAAAAGTCAGAAGTCTTAATGGATTGTGTCAACTGAGGAGCAGCAACCCATCCTCAGGCCTCATAATTTGTTACGGATACTTAATTGCAGGGTTGGTTTTCTGTGTTTTTGTTTGGGTGGGAAGCCTGCAATTCCTCTTAAGGCTCTGTAACGTACTTTGTGACATGTGGTAACGCTGGGGAGAATAAAGACCAGGAAACATATGTGGCTGACAGGCAGGGCCAGTCATCTTCCTCCTGCCAAAGTAGGCTGCCTTCATATGTGTTTCTGGCAGGGAGCTGCATGACACCTCTGGTTCCCTCCCATGTCTTTCCAAGAGTAACAGAGATTTTCTTCTTTGCAAAGGAAAAATGAAATCATGACAAAAAGTAATAAAAGCCATCGTCCCAAGGCACTCAAAGGAGTTTAAGACAAGAGTTGGTGGGTTTCTAGCACAGAATTATTTCTTTGCAGATTATTACTGGTTACTGTATTTTATCATTTTGCATTTTATTTTGAAGTGTTTCATTTCTTTAAGGTGGTGACCTTCAGCATGCTGAAAGCATAAGTGGATGATCTTACCCCGTTTTCTATAGTCCAGTCATCCTTATGCATGTTTCAGACACTATAAGCTGCTCCCAAGCTATTTTGAGACCACAGTTTACTAATTAAATTTTTGACTAATTAAACGTTGACTTTACCCTTTAGCAGAGCTCCAGGTAGTTTCCCTGCAGTGCAGAAGGAGCTGGCAGCAAGGTGGGTGGTGGTGTACCGGAGCTTTCCTGTTGCACAAATCCTGGGAAGATGGGTGTCCCAAGCCCTCGAAAGTGATTAGCCCATCCACTTTTAAATATTTATGGTTGCATGATTCTTGCAATGGCATAAACTGTCTTTCCCTTCTCTCTGTTTTGTGATGTCTCTAGTTATTAAATCCTCTCTGAGAAAATTACTTTTTATTTCTTTCTGTTTCCCCGGGAGGGTAGTCACCTCCCCAGCCTCACAACATCTCTTTGTTCTTTCTCTTCTGACCTTTACAGTCCCCTATGGTCCTTAAAATCCTACTACACCACAGAGTCCCCTGAGATCCCTGTCAGCCCTTCCTTGCACACAGCATGCACACAAGTTTTTGTAACTACTTCCTCTTTATTCTCTGCGGTCTCCCCACACATCCCTATTTTCCTTATGTCTCATCCTCCTCCTACATGTTTTATGATCTCTTTGCCAGTGCAAAGTAGTCCCCAGTAACATATTTACAACTCTTTTAATGATTTCTAATGATTAAAGTGTCATGAGAGGCAGGACTTGCCTAAATAAGTGATAATTCAAAGATGAGACCCTAATTCTCTCTTTAAAAGTACAATCCAATTTGTCTTCCTCCCCAGCTTTGCCAAAACTACAAACCAGTCTGTCTTACATTTCATATATATGATCTCATGTCAGAGCAGAAGTTTTCTGGAAAATTTGAGAGAAATTGGATGAGGCATTTTTGGACTTTAACAGAAACTGAAGCATTCTTTTAAATGGATTTTTTTTTTTTTTTACACAATTTTTCTGGCATGTCATGACTCAAAAGCACATGGGCTGGAAAATTCCAGATCTGCCAAAACCATGGGTTTTCTCCACACAGTGTAGGTTTTCAGGTTCTTCTTGGGGCCCAAAGAGTAAAGTCAATAAAAGGGACAGCCCTTTTTGGTTGGATGTCTTTCTTCCTTCCCTGGTGGAGCTGTGGTGTGTACCAAGGGACGGCCTTCCCCGTAATTACCCAGCAACTCTCAATTCCAAAACCAGAGGGTTAGGGAAAGACCTGACCAAACTGAGCCAAGTCCATGCATGTTCAATGTCAGACTTTTTTATGGTTACTGAAAGATGGTTTTTGAATGGTTTATCAATAGGTGGCTTTTCAACTTGAATTCTGAGTCAAAAGCACTGAAATAAAGATCTTTTTTCTTTTTTTCTTTTTTTCTTTTTTTCTTTTTTTTTGTCTAATACGGATTTCTTTTTTTCTGCCAGAAAAATAAACCATTTTTTCAATATGCCTTTTTTTCCTTCAATACCAAGCCAGAGAATTCATTCAAATGTTGTGAATTGTTTTTTAGCCTTAACAATACTACCTGTAGGCAAATTTCAAAACAAAATATTTTGTGGAAAAATCAAAGTCTTTATG
>VZTA01010784.1:23302-49684 GCA_013398855.1 Mohoua ochrocephala
AGACTTGTTAAATTCAGTGTGGATTTATGAATAGTTTTGATTAACCCCAAATCATATTTTTCTGGGCAAATATGTTAATTATTTGCACCAATGTATTTTGTAGCTCCATTTTACAATCTTTTTCTCTGATGATCTCATCACTGACTGTTGCTTATGACTTGTTTGGTTAAGGTTTGAAGTTGAACTAAACCTATGAGTTCCTTTAGGAAATTTGCTTGCTGATTTTTATGAGCCCGAAGAAGCCCAGCCCAGCCAGCTATGACATATTTAAATTTTTTGTAGCTTCCCTTTTTGGATATAGCATATGCTGAATTGTCAGTGGATGGGGGGGAATTTACCCAAGCAGTTTTAAACACAGAGAAGGTGACTGGGATCTGTGTATTTCCTCCATGATAGTGCCATCAGTCCAAAGATTCAGAGGGCTTTGTCTGCTGTAGTTGAGGATCTCGAGTGCTCTCTCCCTGTGCAAGCAGCAGCCTAAGAGTATGATTTTTATTCTTGCCAAGTTCGGCTCCTATCAGAAGCAGAGGAAATGTTGCACAGAATGATAAAAAATGAAACATAAAATACTATAAGATGTGCATTGTTTTATCTTGGGAGTGAGAACAGTGGAGAGGAAACTCTCCATCTTTTCTTTCTCCCTTTTTCCTCCTCCTCTCTTGTACAAACCCTGTGATAACTCACGAGTGACGAGGGCATGATCTGCTACAAGGGCCAGAGCTTTGTGAGGAGGAAAGCTGGAAGCAAGGCTGGTATGAATTTTTTATTACATACAAGTTGGCAATGATGGGCGGTAGGGTGCAGTGCTGCCAGGAGAACAGAGTGGCTGTCAGGGCAGAACATGATCACAGCTGCCAACACAGATTTCGTGTCGTACCCTGGCATATAAATCAGGTCTTGCGCTGGCCTTTTGCATAAGATTAATTTTATTCTAGAAAGGGGGTGGCATTTCTTCCACAGAAAAATGAGCACTCCAACAGTCTAAATTAAATTAAAATTAAGAAAATACCATTCATGTCTGAAGAATGAAAAATAATGGTGAAAGACTAGAGCTTAAAGTAAGTGGGTTTAATGGAAATTCAGTGAGGTAACGTACAAATCTAAAACCTCAGGAAGTTCAAGGTCTCAGCAATCTGTAGCCTGTTTTCCTCTTATTGCACATCTTCCGTTTGCAGTAATGAGAACAACCCACACAGATCTGCAATCCCTGTGTACATTGACAAGATGAGCCATCAATGTGCATTGTGTAAGATTTAAGAACATCTTAAGCTCCCACCCAGGACATGTGGACATCTACACAACAGAAACTCTCTTCCAACTCTAGTATCTATGGCAAAATCTTGACCTTTGCATCTCACAAAAGGAACAAAAATTCCCAGATTCCCATTTAAATTCCCCCTTCCATGTACTGAAAATATTAAAACAATTTAATCTCCTTACAATTCCCAACAGTGCCCTTTAAATCAGCTTTTCACTGGGAATTGAATACATACTTTCTGTAACATAAACTGAAATCTGGGAATTGTAAGCTGCCAGCAAAATATGAAGGTATGCTACATTTGCTCAGATATATAAGATATGACAAGATTTAATATGTATTAAATTTAACAGGTGCTGTGATCTCCTGCGTAGATACACAATATTCAAAGGTGTACTCCAGAGAACTCTACATTCCCTGCTGGTTCTGCATTTCTGTCCTATCCAGCATATTTTTATCTCTAATCTTACCTCCCATTTCTTACAATCCAGATTCATTTTATTTAAGCAACATTATCCGTATTTTTATCAAGTTCCTAAATTACAGGCAACATATGCAACCTTAGCTCTGGCTTCCCAGAGGTGTTTGTTGGGGTAATTGCAAACTGTTTAGCTAAGCTTTGAGAGAAACAGAACGAAACTTGGATGTCACATTTCTCACCCGGTCAGAAAAGCTGTTTCTCTCACATGCTCACTATTTGAAACTTATGTGGAGAAATTACTAGGGAAAAGGTGGATGGCAAGAAAGAATATTTTTATTTTTGTGAAAGCTCCTTGGACTGTGAAGAGCCATCCACTGCTACCTTGATCAGGGGTGTGAAGCATGTCAATGTGTCCACGTTCATCTCAGAATTGCAGGTCTTGATGGGAAGACGTGGTTCTTGATTGCCAGTCACAGCATCCACACATTGATTTCCCTGGTGCTGCAGGCTCTGTGTTCCAAACAGTGACCTTATTTTGTTTAATGTCTCACCCACTCAGGCATTAACAGAGACATCATCCCCACCCTCACATACACAATCGCATTCCATATTTTCTGAACATACAATACACACCCTCATTCACTCAGCACTCCCACATCCACCAGTCCTTCTGCAGCTCAAGGAAGTCACAGTGAGCTTTCCAAGCCAGCTTTCAGGGGGGATCTGACAGCTGGTGAGAGGCAGGTTCTCTGAAAGTTTGTTTTCCCTTTTCTGTCAAAGGAGGATGTTGAAACATCACTTAGTGGGAAAGCTATGCGAGAGGAAAATCTCATCATCTCAGTGAGGTAAAAAGAACCATATTTTGCTCTCTGCCTGGTTCAGTATTTTTTAAAAGGAGCAAAATATTCCACCGATGATGCACTGTACTCAGAAGGAAGGAGGCTTCTCAACACAAAAGAGAGACACTTTTAGACATAAAGAAGCTGCATGAGGTTAAAACCTGAAAATCAGCCTATTAAAAACAGAAGAGAGAATAAAAACCAAACCCATGTAAACACAGGACATTGATGATGTTCCCAGAGGCGTTAAAGCCCAGAGGAACTGCTTCAATACTTGTAGGCTTTTCCATAAGACAGGCCAAGGAATTGCACTTAGTGGTTCCATCAATAGAACGGTATCTTCTGCTTAATCTCTAAATTAGCAGTTAGAAGCACATTCCATTTTTTATTTGAAAGTCTCAGCTGATGAAGTGTTGCTTGAGTAAGTGGCTTCAGTAGCTATTTTCATGGACAAGAATGTAATCTAATTTCTGCTCTGAGATGATCTTCCTTCATTTTCCAGTCACTGGATTTCCTTTTGCTTTTGTCTGTCTTTCACTGGGTGTCTTTTCCCCACTCACATACTTCCAAGAATTGCATGACACTTAGCTTCCACTTGTGTAAATTAACCAGGATGATGTTTTCTTGCTTCAAATAAGACCATGTCCCCGAATTTTGTATGAAATGTGACAGAAATCATTGAGTTTCCTTTCCAAACCTAACTTCCTACAGTTCTGTGGTGAACAGTATTTCAGCTGAAATCTTTCTATCAAGATGCATCTCATTCTAAAACATTGAAGTGTCTTTGTGAGAGGTAGCTTGAACATTAGACAGAACTTGTTTTTAAACCTCCAAGCAAACAGGAATTAAGCACTTTTGAAATGTGTTAGATCATGCTCCATGATCAGAATGATACCTCAAAACCAGTTACTCCCGTCCCAGGTAGTTGTCCAGCGGAGGACCTGGGTGCAGATATCACTAGTTGCCTTGAGAGGAGAAAAATGTTGGTCTGAGAACGCACATTATATGAGGAGTGTGGAGGTGTATACATTCTGTTTGTTGGATGCATAAGTTGCGTCCTTTGTGTGGGAATCTGGTGCTTTTGTGGATTTCATTGGTTTGTGGATCATGTGAACTGGTGAGTCCATTTACTGCTGAAACAGGCTGGTTTCAGGCCTCTAATCCTGATGTGAAAGATGGCACGTATCTTAGCTACCAAAAAAAAGGAAAAAGAGTTCAAGATTCCTTAATGGTGGATCCAGCCAAGATAATTTCAGAATCAGCAACAATATTGTCAGCCATCTATGGAACAAACACAGCTCTGACAGCCAGAGGTGCACTGGTCCAATCACGTTCCAAATTCATGAAGCTTTCCTCTGGAAATATGAGTCTTCCATGAAGGTTTCCATTAGCATTTTGTACTAAGGCATCAACCTCCACATGTACAGCAGAGGTGCTGAATCTTCCAAGGGATTAGCTTAAGACGAGCCCCAGTAATACCATTTAGATTTTAAAAATAAATGGGGCGTGTACTTTAAGGAATGCATGTTGTATGATAGTTTGCAACTCTGGCACAACCCAATGTTTGAAAGCCAAATCTCATCAATTCGAGATTGGATAGGAAGCATGTGCATGGCTGTAGAGTCAGTTAACTACTGAAGCAACTTATTTAGGCACATGGTGGGTTTTCCAGTATTTGGAGACTTTAAATCAAGCCTTTGAGCACATGGAAAGGTTGAGTACCGGTAGTGGTGTAGAGAGAAATGTTTTAGATAATTTGTTTTGTCCTTATATTCTAGTAAAACCTACAAGAGAAAAGGATGACAGGAAATCAAGCTAGCCTCATTTGTTAGGAAAACACAGTACACACAGAATGAATAAACATCCTGTGGTTATGAAGTGGAAGAAGGAGAGAGAGTGAGGATAAAAAGTGGAGCAAAGTCTTGCTTTTTCTTTTATTATTTTGGTGGGGTATGCCTAGGCAGCACAGGGTGCCTACTGTATAAAACAAATAAAAGGAAAGAAAGCACGGTATAAACAGCTGTGTCCAGTGTGGTGGATATCCCTGCAATGTGGGGAAATGAAATTTATATTCTGTGATATAACTTGCTTCTGTCAGGTGGCTGCACTGGTTTTGGAGCTTGAGGAGCTGTGTGGACACAGCACCCACAGCCCCGACGCCTGGCAATTCCCTACAGGTTCCCACAGACCTTCCACCTGGGCCTTATTTTGTGGCAGAATTTCCAGCCATTGTAAGTACACCTCTGAATGGGCGTCCCAGCCCATCACTCACACACCACAGATGTGTGATGGTTCCATTATGGACAACCAGAAGACAAAATGGGAACAGAACGGAATCATGTGTAACACCTTCAATGCTATTTTCTCTTGCAAACCACTGATAATCAAAAGTGCAAAACACAAATAATCACAGACTAAACCAAAAGGAATAGACAGTGTGCATGGTTAGCCCTGAAATCTGATTCTCACTGTTGTAGCATATTCACGTTGTGATGCTGCCCTGTCAAATATCCAGTCTCTAAATTCTACACACATTTTTCCAAAGTGAATTTTTTACGTTGCAAATTATGCGTCTTCCCATCCCAGAACTTGTTAGTTAATTGAAAAACAATTAGAATACCGTGGAGCTACGCAGAAAATGGTAGCAAAATTGAGTGAGAAGCTGAGATTACTGGAAAAATGAATATATGTGGATTAAAGGCCTTCCTGAGACCCACAGTGGATATATTATTTGTCATCTTGAATGACATTTGGCACTTCAAGACCCACCAGTAATTGCCTGAACAAAGAATGGAAATGCTGCAAGCAGGGAATTCAAGAACATGGCCAGGGTGCTCGGGAAAAGACAGGTATTATACTAAAGTCAGTACTTCAGGAAAACCTTCCTAAGGCAGAAGAAAATGTTAAATAAGAGGCTTATTAATTAAGCGACTGGATCTCTCCAGAACAGGAAATGTAATGCAAATGAGGTATGTATATATATAGCCAAATACTTGGCTATATGCTGGAAAGGAACCTCCAGCCTCAAACCACTTCTTAATTAAAAGTAAACAAACAAGTACATCTGCAAGAAACTCAGATGAGGAGAAAGTTTTGTGGCTGGTGTTCTGTTACACCTGTCAGGACCCGCAGAAAGCATAGATGTAGCAAGTCACAATGTAAATCTAGAGACAGATTCCCTGTCTGAGGAGTGCGGGTATCCACTTAAGAAACTTTACTGCGTTGCCATTGATTATGAAAGACCTGATGGCTGTTTTCTGGACTCTCTTTCAACAGGGATGTGCAGAAGAAATGTCTGTTAGCCAGTATTTTCAGTGTTCCCATTGTCTGCCTGACAACATATGTTAAAGTAGGAGTAAAAATTACAGAATCATCTTTGGTTGATCTTGAGTATTACCTAGCACGGAGACTGCCAACAAGCTAAGAGGTTATTGGCAGAGTTACAATAAACTGTAGGCCTCTGCAGGATTTAAGATCAAAGTTGTAAACCTAAAGGGTTTAGAATTTTTTTTCAGTGACTTTAGTGGCCTGTGGGTTGAGTTATAGCATATCCTTTGCAAATCTTTTCAGTTTTGATGTAAAGCATTTTTGTAATGGAAAATCCCTCATGTCTCCCAGTAGGTGATTTCATTGTTTAATTAGACATGCTTTCCAATCCAAATATGTAACTCTCATAGTCTTTTCTTGGTAAACTAAAGAGTTCTTTCTCATCAGATACCTCTTCCCCACATAGGTCTTTGTAGTTAAGGTTCAAATCTCTTCTCAAAACATCTGTTGGATAAGGTAGGTTTGCCTTTCTTCCTTTCTCACTGTACAGCAGATATTCCTGACCTCATCTTAGTCATTAAATTATTTTCTGGAATTTTTTTTTAATCCATTTCAACTTTGACCATTCTGTCCTGGGCGTAGACACCAGAACTCGAACCACTTCTCCAATCACAATACTTCAGCTGTGGGCATAAACTGTGCTGCTGCCCATTTCTGTGCAGAAGTTAGAAAGATGAGAGACACACAGTTGTGTAGGCAGCTCCAGGAAGCAATGCAGAAATGCCTAAGCTCCAGTCCTCCAAGGTGCCTCCGGGAAAAGCCATCCTCTTGTCGAAGACGGTAGAGGGAATGTAGAGACACCAGCTTCCCTAAGCTGACCTTAGCCTGAGTAAGAAGCCTTGGAGCTGAAAATTGCTTTGCCCATATTGTCACTACATGATTATCTAGCAGTGTGCAGAGAGATTTTCTCAGGCAGTTGATTCAGAGAGAACCAGATTTACTCTTTGGCCATGAACCAGGTTCCTGGTTCAAGAACTTTCCTGACAGTTTTCCATGTGGGATGTTATTCTGATTCATGTTTGGTATGCAGCAATAACTCAGTCCCTCCATACAGTAATTTTATGCTTTTCTAGCTTGTTTTCTTGGAAGAACTCAAAAATGCTATAAATATTCATTGATTTACATTCAGGATGACCCAAGGAAGAAAGTAAATATGACTGCCTTAATAAGATTCTTCTGAGCCTTGTTTTAATGTTACATGTGAGGTCAGTTTCCAAGAGGGAAATAGAGCCAGCTTCTCATGCAAACTACTGAGTCCATCATATCTCTCTACTTGATATTGGAATTACTGTGCTCTGCACTGAAAATTATATCCTCCTTTGTCTGTGTAAGTAGCCAACCCTGTTGCTATAGTCCACAAATGCTTGGCTATATGCTGGAAAGGAACCTCCAAGTATGTGACACGGCCTGTTGGGATATACTTGAAGACAAGGTGTTGAACGTGGCTCCTTTTTTCAACGGCGGGGTTTTTCCCTCTCAACGTTCAAAAGAAGAAGGAAATGTGGAAAAAACTTCCCCAAAAGTATAATGGAATATTCCTGGTTCGTACATTTCTCCTTTTGGACCACGTCCCTTTGGCTTGCAGAGGAAAAACTTCAAAAGGAGAGGGTAGGGAGTTGTTTTTCAGTATGTTTGTCTAAGTTGTGGTTCTTCGTGCTATGAGAAACCTCTCAAGCAGCTTCAGCAAGAATCTTCTTTCTGCTCCCTTACACATCCTCCTTTATTCCTACATCCCCCTCTCCCTCCTCACTTTCTTTCATGTGGATCAAGGCCTGGAAAATGACAAGCCTCTTGATTAATAGATACAGAAAGTCTTCTTATGTAATTTATTTGCTTTCTGCACCTGACTAGAATCACTAGGTTTATCTGGAAAGGAAAATATATCGTCCTTCCTGACTCCGAGTGGCAGCAGAGAGAGCTGAGCATGTGATATCAAGCTGCGCATGGAAAGCAAACAAAACGCCATTTCTGTATTTTGTAAGCATCTCAGGTCATAAAAGTGTCAGCACGCTATATTTCTTGCTGGGATCCTCTCTGTTTTATTATCTGAGCCCTTTCCATTGTGTTGAATGTGCAAGGAGAGTCTCCAAAGCAGGCAACATCTGTTTCCCTGTCATGTTTTTGATTATCAGCTCCATATTCCTTGCAAGTCTCCTGCTCACATATTCCAATCAAACTCAATGGGGGCTTCAACAGTGAGGACACTTCCTTATCTCCCTTCCCCCAGACTCTCCATCCATCATTCTCGCATGCTGGCTCACTAAATGCTGATGCAAGAGGCCTGTTCTTACACTTGGGTAACACACTCGTGACCTCTCCAATTTGTTTTGTTTGCTTAAGTCTAATTGCTGTAAGGATACCTGCCTCTTGGTCCTTGGCGGGGGAGAGGTCAGAGGAAGGAGGCAGGTGGGACATCTGACTGATTTTTGCTTTGGTACCTGTGGAGAACACTTTTCTAATGCGGTTTTAGATGTGTTTCCCAGTTTTCTTCCCTCAAGAGGAAGTTTCTTTCCCTCTTTCTCAGTTCCCAATTGCTAAATCAGATTGATTTTCTCTCTGTCCTTTGCCAAGAGATCTGTTTTACCATTTATGCAGGAATTTCAATCTGCAGATGGGGATTCTGCCAATAAGAATCAATTAAATCAATTGTCTTCTGCCTGTGGTATTGCATTTACAGGATATCCGGCACACGGAGATTTGGGAACGCAGAAATGTAAGTTACACTGAACTATGAGTTGTTTCTCCAGTGATGTTTTGTATTCATTTTCACAGAATCTGTTTGTGTCCTTGTGCAGAACAGCAAGGAACAGTGGTAGGGTGATGCAACTAATGTTGCAGCTGAGATACAGAAGTGGCATTCTGTACCAGAGAGTTGTATTTATTTATTTAAACTGTGGATTCCTACCACCACAGATAATCCATCCATCCATCCATCCATCCATCCATCCATCCATCCATCCATCCATCCACAACAAAGCCATGTTGTGAATCCACATGGCAAAATATCCCAAAATATCTCCTAGATCTGGGAGGTATTGGACTTCATATTTGTGTTGATTCTTGACAGTTCCTCTTGCAGCTTGATTAATAGGTGTGTGAAAGAGATTAAGGGTCTGGCAGGTCAATAACAGCACCAAACTGACTCCATGATGAAAGGCAACAAGGACTGAATAAAGAAGAAAAACAAAAGAAAGTGGCTCCTTGCAGAGTGCCTGTCACTAAAGATGACTTCAGGAAACAAAAGATGAGGGTGACGAAAAGTGGGGAGAAGAGATGGATGGACACAGCTCAGGTAGAAGCCAGACATGGAAGACCACAGTCTTTGTTGGAGGCCCCACAGAGCAAACTGTGAGTGCAGCAGGCAGTGTTGTGAGAGACTGCAGTGCTCAGACAGCTGCCAAACAAGAGAGGGAGTAGGAATTCCTGAGGAAATAAAATGTAGGGGAGAAGAAAAGGAGCTGTAATGAGGTGGGTTACTGGGAGAGTCAGAAGGTGCAGAGTATGAACAGCCTGAATGGGAATCATGGGCTGGGACCCAGAAATAAGAACAAGTGATCAGGAAGAGAAGGAGGCGATAGAAAATTGTGGTGGAGGAGATTCACAGAGTGCTGTGTAGGAAAAGGAGGTAGGACAGGTGAGGAAAGCAGATAAAGAGTGTGAGTGAACATGGGGGTGCCCATAAAAGGCAGAAGAGGAGGGGGAGCAGGGATCACACACAGCAGAAACTTCCTGTCAGGGATCCAGGAACAGAACACACAATACCACGGCTGAGGTTACTCATCCACAGCCTTTTGCTTATGTTTCATGCACCCTTTATTTATTAGACTTTTTCTTCTTCTTTTTTTTTTTTTTTTTAATATGAATGCTACCGTCCCTACCTTCATGGTCAGAAATGCATTTACGTAATATACTATTTCCTGTTTTTCTAAACACTGTATAGAATTTTTTTGGTGTTATTTTAGTATTTACTGCATATTTGTGTGATTGGAGTTAGCTAAAATTATTTCCTAGGCTGGCTTTTTAATTCCAATTCCACTTCATAAAAGTGCGAATGGCCTCATTAGTTTCATTGGTATAATTTGCCATAATGTTTTTAATTAGTTCATTGGAAAACTTCTAGTATTAGACTGTTCTATTTAATACAATATTTTTTAAAAGGCACTTTGCCCTTTCATAAAATACACAGCAGCAAGTTTGCGTTAATGAAATGAAATATTTCAGCTTGAAAGTAAATCACCACCTAGAGAAAGTGTCTGAAGAAAGCATTTCAGTTATCTTGAATTAAAATTTGAGGGGGACGTTCCTGTCCTGCCCTGTTCCTTTAAAACCACAGGACAGGAAAAACAGCATGAAAAACCTCAGCTTGGATATCTGGGCACCGAAAAGCCTTTGGGAGGACACTGCGCTTCTGAAATGGAAGGTGGGAGGGAAGGGGGCTGCGTGCGATGCTTTCAAAAGGCTGTTCAGCTGAACATTCAACAAGAGGCTCTTGAGCACGAATTAGTTAAATTTGTGAAGGCATTCGCTCTCATTGTAGAAGAAACCACATATCTAGACAGTATCAGGAACTGAATGAGATTAGAGGGAAATGTGGATCCTGTTACTGTGAATCAGTCGCTGCAGCTTTCGTTCGTGGATATTTCAGATGTGCTCGCCAGGAAACACAATCCAATAAAAGGCAATGTACTGTGCAGTGGTACAAGGAGACTTGATTGCAAGACAGATTGACTCAGGGCTTAGCTCTGCAATGGGTGTAAAAGCAAGAGCCAAGGAACACTGAAATTCCACGTGCAGCTTGGCCTCCACTTGCTATGTGGTCCCTTACAGAATATAAAGGTGCCACAAGGTTTTGCCCTGCCTTCATCTCACGTGCTTGACCTTCCCAGTTTTCTCCCCCGTGCTTTGACAACTCTTTGCCCTTTCTTCTGCATTCAGGTACCTCTATCTTGCCTCTTCCTTCCACACAGCTCCTTTGCAGTGCTCCTTCCCACCCAGGAAGTTGGCAACCTTCCTGTCCACTGTGATGTCCTTTCATCTTTTCTTCCTTTATGGGTTTCTACATCACATTTGTGCCAAGGGGCAGTTGCAGTGCTTTAACTGGGAGATGTCAGAGCACCAGGTCTACTGTCTGGGCCTGGCTGTTGATTAATAGTCAGGGTAGATGCAGGCTATGATTTTTTTGCAGGCAAGTTCCCGTTCCATTTGCAAATGCAGTTTTTATGCAGGATGCATGATTGATAACAGCAGGAACAAATCTGGAAAACCTGACAAAAGCAATCATAATGTTCTTAAAAATGAAGAAAATCTTCTTTGTGTCTAATTTCTATTCTGTTTAAAAATATTTGCTCACAAGTCCTATGTGCCAGTCATTTGTGGTGCAGCATCAGAACCTCTGCAATTTTATAGTCCAGACACACTAATTCAGACTGGGAGAAAAGCTCTGGCCATGTTTTGCAGCTGGGAGTGTGCCTCCTTATGACCTGTGCCACTTTATGAAGGGCTCCTGACAAACTTTCTGTGCTTCTGGCTTTGCTGCCAAGGTCAGCTGCTTCCCCACAATCCCACAGTGTACACATCATTTGACTGCCTAAATCCAGTGCTGTCTTTGCAGAGCCTTGATGCTGTGCATCTGAGCTCACCTGTCAAAGGGTAAGCAGCAAGATCTATAGTATGGAAGCATGAAGAGAAAGTAGGCTTTGTCAGACAGAAGCTTTTAAAATAGATTCCAGTAGCGTGTGAGATGAATGGGAAGAGGGAGAGCAGTAGGTGGAGCAAATCTGACATGAGAACTTTAACACGGATCCAGCTTCAAATGTGCCTTACATGGCCCCCTGAGTACCCCCTGTTCCTGTCCTGCACTGCAGGAAGCCTGTCACACTGCCATTCTATTTTATCCCTTCTCCAGGTCACCAATGCAAGCATGTCACCTTCACGTTCTTCCTGTCCTCACCTCATCTGGCTTCCACCTGCCTGAGGTCACTGAGACAAATCAGAGCAGCCTTCAAGCAGTTTTAGCTTTTAGGAGGCACTTGCCTGGCAGCTAAACTGGGAAGTGCTAAGAGTGCTTTGCTGCCAAGGTTCCACAGTGCTAAGCTGCTTTATCCTGTCATTTTTTCAGGGTCGTGTTGATGCCTTGTGGTGGCCACTTGAAAACAGAGACTAGACAAGAATAAGAGAATAAAAGGAGGTATTTATTTGAAGGGCCTTCAAAGGTACACCCTGGGCAGTCCAGAGGCTACACCCAAGATGGACCCTGGGTCACGGGTTCTTCACACTTTTATAAGTTTGGTTCATTTGCATATCAGGGTTCATTCTCCAATTATCACCTCAGTTCATGATGGAATTACCCCAAGTTTGCCCCCCTTTAGAGGCTTTTAGTTTGCACATTTTGGGCCTGGTGTCCTTGAAGAGCAAACCTGCAGAGGTTTGTTATGTCTGACCAGCATGAGAGAGCAGCAGCTCACAGGCCACAAGAAACTTCAGAGTTACACACCAGGCAGGGCAGGATTTGAAAAATATAAAAGTTAAAACCTGAGGCATCAGTGTCAATCATGTTGTAACTCTAGACTCAAGCCTTTGGTTTTACTAGCACAATTTAAAATGCTTTTTCAAAAACAGACAATCTGAAAACTGCCTGAAAACTGGCTTACAAGCTATAGCTCTCCAGGAGTTTGCACAACACATTGCACACTGAACAACAATGTTGATATTTTCTAGATCTTTGGGGCAAGAGGGTGAGCCTCAACTTTCTCATGTCTGCAGGCATGAGGGTGCTACCTCAGGGTGATGGGAATAGAGAAAAGCCCAAGAATCAGAGAGTAGGTCACTGGGTGACAAAATGAAATCCTACTTGGGAAAAAATATAAACCAATACATAGGGGAAAATTATCTAAAACACATTATTCACTGTGGGAGCCATGGAAATAGGTAGGCTAAGAAAGAGACCTAAGTTTCAGAGCAGTCTGTAAATTAGACATGAGTTTGCAATGTGTCAGGAACACAGTTTGGGATGCATATACAAAGGCACCACATCAGAGAACATGACAGTAAACCCCCTCTCTACATGCCTGGTGTGACCACACCTGAAAGTTTCGGGGACTTTGAAGTCAGTGGAGCTGTGCCAATGAACACCAGCGGAGCATCTGCCTGTTGGGTTTGATTATAGTGGCATCATTAGAGATAGTTATCGACAAATTGGGTGAATCCAGTGAAAAGGAACAAAAGTCATGACTCAGATGGCAAGGCCCACACCTGTAAATGTGTGTGAGTGTGTATATATATACACACACATGGATGTATAAATGATTAAGTAAACTCTATATGATAAATGTTTAAATGTTGAGGAAGTGTCATTTATTCAAGTTCCAAACAGCCAGCTGGTTTGGCTGCAGCTATGATGCACTTTAGGATACAGTCCCTAAGGATGTTTGTGGAATGGTTGGTCTTTGCACAGATTTGCATAAGAACAAAGGTCTGTTTGTGAACAAACATGGGTATGGCAGCAGTGCTGTGCTCCCCTTGGCATGCTTTTTGTAGTTGCAGTGTCCCTGGAGCTCCAGGCTTTGTGGTTTTCTCAAGCTTAACCCTAAGCGGAGCAGTGAAAGCAGCCTCTTGCTGAGGCACCGTGCACATGGGTGGTGCCGAGCAGAAAGGTGTGGAGAGAGAAATCTTTGGGCAGCGGGGTGTTGTTTTTTTGCAGTGAAATGGACCAAACCTTGCCAAAATGATACTCATTGAAATCCTGAAATCAGGGAACGAAGTAAAACGAAGACACTGGAGAAAAACTGATGAAATGAAATGCTAAAAAAAAACAGAAAAAAAATTCTGAAATGAAGTGAAAACAATAAAAAGGAATGGGATGAAATGAAGTGCAGGGAAATGGACCAAACCTTGCCCAATTGATCCTCATTGAAATCGCAAAATTTCATTTCCTTTCATGAAGTGAAATTCTTAATGAAAAGAAATGAAATCTCAAAGTAGGAGGACAAAGTGAAACAAACTGACTGGGGTGGGCTTATGATGAAAGGAAATTCAATGGAGAGAAATACAAGAAAATCCTGAACTGAAGTGATTGTAATCAAATGTAAGGGATGACATGAACTGCTCCCCTTGGCATGCCTTTTGTAGTTGCAGTGTCCCTGCAGCTCTGGGCTTTGTGCTTTTCTCATGCCTAAACTTAAGTGTAAGCCTAACCCTAAGAGAAGCAGTAAAATCAGCGTTTTGCTGAGCCTGGTGCCAAGCAGAAAATAAATTTTTAAATACAGAGTCTCTTCCTGGATGCATCTGTTGGAGTAATCTTTATTTAGGCACCTCAGCAAGAGACTATTTTTTAGACCTGATAATCATTCACAGTTGTCATGAACTTCAATGCCAAGGCTAAGGGCTAAAACTTGTTCTCTCTGCATATCTGACCTTAGTTATATAGACATTAAGTGTAGATGTATACTCAGTATAGGTGTCTAGATTTTTGTTGCTCAGTGTATGACAGGTGAAGTTGCCATGAAGATCCAAACATTTTCCATTTCATTTTCTAAAGATACACTGACCTTGACAGCTAGTCAAGGCCATTTAATGCAATGTCCCTTGAAAGGAATTCCTGAAGATGAAAGTTCCCTGTCATTCTGTATAAGACTATCCAGGACCTGATTCAGAGCTCTGGAACTCAGTGAAAATCTTTCCATTGACTTCAAAGTGTTTTGAATCATTCCTAGATAATAGCACAAATTTCACTTCATTCTTTCTTTCCAATTGGGTTGTCTGAAACTGCACAGTGTATGATTGAATCCCTATGTCCCTTGCATATCTTGCATGCCAGCTCCCTTTAACACCTTCTGCGAAGCTCATGATGTTAAATGACACACTCAGTTGCTGTAGGCATCTTCTTTCCAATCTGGACCCCAGCTGCTTGAGGTCTAACAGATCATTCTCAAAGGACAATGTGAAAGCAACATTTGATGTATCTACTCAGTTTAGCTAAACACCTCTAAACAGATGACTGTGAAAGTTGGAGAGTTAATCTAGTTTTAGGCACAGAAGCCTCAGCAGCAGACAAGTGATTACAAACTTACCTATTCATTAAGCTTGATAAAGGTAGATATTTTTTCATGTTTCTAGTGATTATAATACAGAAGAGTCATAACCCTGAAGTGCCTGCAGATAATCTAACCACTTAACCATCAGAGATCCAGATCACCCACATCACACACACAGATGAGTGTGAATACATGACCAGTTCTGCAGGGAGGCTTTTACTCACAGAAGATGACAAAACTTGTAAAGTCTGCACTCAAAACCCCCCATGCTAAAGACAGATAAGCTTCATATGGTGGAAACTCTTTGAGTTTCTGTCATGTTTTGCTGCCACCAGATGATGCCAGAGGTCAATATAGGGTTACTCATCTTTGTATGTGAGATGGGAAATAAAAATCCTGGAGAAAGCTCTCTGCTGTCCCTGAAGCTGTTCAGTCTCTCCACCACCTGACTGATGCCAACATCATCCAGATAGTATTTAGCTACTATTTAGATCCTATTGTTAGTCCTGGAAACACAAAGCCTGCTAGTTTCATTAACATTTGGTATTCTTATAGCAAAATCTTGAAGTGGAATTATCTATAACAAATTAATTATGTGAATGTTTTTCAGGGGATTCGGTCCCATCCCTGAAGCTGGTCTAACCTGTGGACAGTTCTCCTAAATTCACGGACACTGTTTCTCTCTAACAGTGTACAATTCACCTGTGCTGTCAGCCTCCTCACTCGGACATTGCTCTTGCATGTGACAGTGCAAAAATAATATTGATGTCTAATGAATGCAAAGACCTGAAGTGGAAAAATTACATGGAAGAGGAGGCAAGACTATTTGCCCTTGTCATGCCAGATGCCTGGGGAGTGGAAAAAGAACAAAGTTGAGCAAGGCAGAGGAGAAGTCAGCGTATTGCCCATCATAGGGGCAAAACAGCAGCATGCCTTACTAATAAAACCTGCAAAGAAACAAATAAGAAAGCCCTCATATGTAGAAACACACTCCAAACACCACAAGCACTGATGGAGAGGAAATGAGATGATGGGCGAGTGGAATGGGGGAGAGCACATCTGGCGAATCAAACAGTAACTCTCCATATCACCCGGACACCGATTTCAGACTCCAGCCTGCAGCTTGGAAGCTTCTCTGACCATGTCAGACAGGGCTGCTTTTGTGGTTCTGTGTCAGTCCCAGACACGTGTAGGCAGGTGGAGTATTTACTCTGTCACAGCTTCACACTCTCTTTCTTGAATGAATCCGTGTCTCCTAGAGAAGTGCTTGATCCCTGCTGTGTCATAATTTCCACTGTGTTTGTGAGACTGAGTGCCCAGTCTTCTCACGTAAAATCTTCTCTCAAAGGTAATAGGAATTATGAAATAATTATGGATTATTACCTGTGATGAGCCAGGAACACCTTCCATGACTGAGGGCTTGGAGGTGGACATCAGACAAAATCATGTATAATCTTTTGCAGACCAGAGCAGAGGAGAAGAGAACAGACAGCAGTGGAATGCACTTAAGAGAAATAGATACACACATGAAAGAAAAAGGCCTTGATATTTAAAATATTTATGGTCTTAAAAGGCATGAAAACTGATACTAGCCATTAACTAATAGACATTCTGCCTTTGTGATGCAGCTTACATCCCTAACTGAAACCACATCTCTGTTCTGACTTTGTCTGAAGCCAGGTGCACAGATGATTAAATTTTGGTCCAGCTATAAGGAGAGCGTCTCCATCCTGTCCTCTCCTCTAAGCACACACCATCTGTATGATACTTCTTCATCTCCTCTTGCTGGGCTGACATACTGAGCCCATATTCTTGCAGCATCAGTTGTCCTCGTACTGTCAAGCTGTGCAAATGGAAGGCATCTAAGCCTAAGGGAGTAACAGGCTCTGGGAGTAGGCTCGCGCCGTGTTAAAGCAGCATTAACTGCTCTGCTTTAACCTTGATGTTGTTCATATGTGTTTTCACAAAAGAGATTTGGGGCTCTCACTCTCCACTGTTGCCAGCATGGCTTATACATCTGTATTCACTATATTTAAATGCTGTGTTGCTGTGAAGGTCCTCCGTGTGAATCAGAAAAGGGAAGAGGTTGGCTTTGTATCTCCGAGCATATGGATTCCTTGTAATGAGCGGAGGGTAGATTGCTTAAAGCATTTTTATTTTATTTTCCGAACATAATTTTTGAGCCCCTGTTCCTGTGTCATGGGCCTGCTTGTAGCAGGAAATGATAAACCCAGACCCTGCCTCTTTGAGGAAAGGATAGGTGGAGAAAAGGACTTCAAATACATGTATGTTTTTCATAAAAAGATAAGACAGCTACTTTAAGTGTGCTGAACATACCAGAGAATAGAAACAGGCTCCATTTTTATTTTCTTTTTTTACTTTTGTTTGGTTCTTCCTCTGGTCTAAGCCATGGAGCCTAACCAGATCAAATATATGCAATATGTTTGACCCGCATGCAAATGTTATTCAGACCTGGATCCAATTCTATCACCCAGGTTTTCCACTCTAGCAGATGTTGAGCCACACAAGATGCATTCAAACTTCCATTTCAAGAAGTTCCTCCAAAGCAGGTCACTACTGACTGACCTTCTGCTTTATTCTTTCTTCATTTCCGCTAAAATGCAAAACGGCACTTTCTCCCTCATTTTTCACAAGGCTTTGGGATCTGTTTTCTGTAGAGGATGGTGCCTTATTGATGTGACTCTGCCCTGTACTTCCCAGGATTATTTCAGGGTGATGGACTTTTAGGCTGCAGAGAGTACAGCCGTAAGGACTGAGGCCTCGAATGCATAAACTTTGAGAAGAGCAGGTAGAGAGCAGAGCAAACACCTGATGGATTCTATAGATAAAGAGGCTGATGGTGGAGATTCAACACTGTTTGTTGAATAGATGTTGTCAGGAAACAACCTCATCCTTTACCCCACATCACCCACAACTGGTGACTCGCCAAGATACCAGAACATTGCTCAAGAATCCAGAAGGACGAGGATAGATCTGTGCTCTCTCTGCTTTACCAATAGATCACCCACCAGTACTGCATCCATTTCTATCTTATAGTCTGATTAGAATTCAGGGTGTGATAGGCCTAGGCCAGGCCAGACAGAGATACTAAAATTTCTAGGGATAGGGAGAAAAAAAATTGAAGTGTTGACAAGAAGACAACTACTTGCCAACAGCATTCTCTCAAGTGTCCTACACCATTATTTGGATGCCATAAATAGCATATTCTGTAGGACATTATCCCTCAATAAAAACAGAAGTCCCAAGTGAAAGAAGATACAGTGAAGTGAATTGCTAAAGGTGAGACAGAGGAGAGTGTGGAAATCACAAACTATGCTTTGCAGCCACTTCCTAGCTACAAACTCCTTGCTTTTCTCAGCCACCTAAGAAGGCTTGTAAAGAAGAACTGTAGTTCAAGTAGAACTACAAACATACATAAAATACAACAAATAAATAAATACTTGTGGAGTAGTCCACTTGATTAGTGGGTTAGCAGACAGATATAGGTGTAAAGGAAGAGTAGAACAGCAGATCATAGAAAGGCTTCTTCCAGAAGCACCAAGTTCCATATTAAGATAGTTTTTAGTGAACTCCTACAGTAAATAGGACAAGAAATATTTTGCACAATGAACAATTCACATGTAAATGTATCCAACATATTCAGTCCGGTTTTTTTGTTTTCTTTTGTTCAGTAATGGTCAGTAAGTTGTTAAACTTGGTATAAGCTTGTTAACTGCTCGTTCTGTCACATGTAAAACACAGCCCAAACATGGGAGATGAGGGAAAGAAATGGATCTTGGTTTTATCTAAAATTTACCTTAGGGTCATTCTTTGAGCCCCATCCTTAATTCTACTCTGAGAAAGGCTGTATTTCCTCTTCTTTCCCACATGGAGCTGGGTGAAAAATGTGGAACCACTGCAAATTAATTAAGAATAATGAGATACAATAACTTTATGGTGACATTATTAGTGAGATGATTTACTATACTTGAGATTATAATGCTTTCATGGGGGAAAGAATTGGCCTTGCTGGAGAAAAAGTAAGCAGGAGAGCAATGCAGTAGCCAACAAGTAAGCAACATTTCCCACCATCATCCAAACCAACAGGGCAATGGCCAAACTTCAGGCTTCAAAAGCAACACAGCTGGAAAATCCATCGAACATTTATAAAGCCCTCGGGACAGAGAAAGGGAGAGAAGATGAATGTACAGGACTGTCAGTGGGTTCTCTTTGCAAGCAGAAATGTTCTGCTAGGTTAGAACCTGTTTACTCTGCAAGTTTTTTTTTACTTTCAAGAAATAATCCTTTTCATCAGGGCAGGTGCTTGATTGGAGGATAGTACTGCCCTGGCTTCTGGAAGGAGCAGAGCAGGAGGTGTTACAGGGAATCAAGGCACAGCAAAGAAGTTCTAGCGTCCTTCAGGCCAGCCTGAGGAACCCTTCCACAGGCACTGACACCTGCCCCTCACACAAACCTTGCCAAGACGCTGGACCTCCATGAAAATGCATTGAGAGGGGCTTTTTTAAAAGCTTCTGCCATGGACCCTTCTGGCTAATAGGACCCAGCAGAAATGACATGCACGAAATCTGTGTAAGTGGAGAAAGAATGCTACATTTGAAAAATAATGATTCAACTTCGTTGTAAGTAAGTATTGCTGTCTGAGGGAGTTTTTTTTTCAATAGGCTGAGAAGCCTGATAAGAAATTGATTCCTAGAGCAACTACATTTATTATTTTCTGCATATACTTCTCTTTGTTACAGAAATTCAATACCAGAAAAAGCAGGCAGAATACAAAGCTTATTCCCTCCACTATACTTCAGTTAGCATAGTGCTGCATCTTCCCCTGCTGCAGTAAAATACAAGATAAGACCAGCACTAAAGAGCTGGAAAAAGAGCTGGAAATTTAATTCACAGACAAATTAGCTACATTGCATTTAATATTCCCAGTGAGGAAATGAAGAGAAATTTATTCTGTTCCTGCTCTCCACAAATTCACCAGAGGGAATGATAACCCTTAATTAGAGAAGACTGATTGCTTATTTTTTTTTCCCAAGCTTTTTTTTGCCCTAAAATAAAATGATGGGAAATAAATGGTGCCTATAAAAAAAAAAAAAAAAACTGCACTGGAAATGCTGCAGTCATTCAAATTTCTCATTGTAGTAGGTACTACATTCTAAAGAGCTCTTTAATAATTTAGTCAGAAATGAGGCCAAATTGAACAAATTCATGCCCTGTTTCATTGGAGCACATCCATCCAAGAAAGCAAACAAAACCCAAGGAATTCTTCCTGTTCTTTTAGGGCTCATAAGTTTGGATAGTTTGAAAGTATACAGCCTTTTTTTTTTTTTTTCATAAACACTATGCATAAATATGAAGAAAACAGGAAGATCTGGATGAAGAAGGAGATGGATGGTAAAGTAGAAAGGAGCCTAGGACTAGAACGATATTGATGACACCTTGGCACGGTCAGACAAAATTGAACAGGAAATGCAGGCTTTACAGCAGAACTGATCCTAATGCAAGCTTAACAAAGAAGTGTGTTTGTGCCTAGAGAGCTGAAAACTGTTAAAGTATTTGTCAATATCTAAGGAATGAGATGTGAACTAATACCTTTATTTGCAGCTCATGTTTGTTAAGAATGTTCATCTTTCCATTTATTTAAAAATGCAAAATAGAGGAGTTGGAAAGTCTGGTTAGAAAGAAGACAGCTCAGTACCTTCTACTCAGACTTAGACTAAGAAGGAACACTGAAGAGTCTGAAGGCAAGGGGAGCTTTGATAATGAGTAGGTAAGGTAGAGGATGACTCTTGCATGGCTTGTTTCTCCTGGCCTGAGTGTAGCTATGGCATTACCTTAGACTGGTCACTCAAAGGGCTAATGACACCATACTGACAGTCCTTGACACATTTCCCACAGCATTCTGCTGGAGGAGCTGTTACAGGTCTTTTCCAACCCAAACTGTTTTAGGATTCTATGCAAGAAAGAGGTATGTGAAAACTGTTTTGATCAAGGATGCTTTTAGCTCCAGCACGGATCCTTGTGCAGCTTCTCCGGAAACATCTGCTCTGAAAAATATTTGTCACTGCTTTCTATTTCCTTTATTTCACTTAATTTTTTTTCATTCATTTCCTTCTTATACACTGGCTATTTAGTGTACTTAGCAGGCTTTGGTGAGGGACATACAAAGGCAGATTCTGTCTACAGGGCTGTCTTTGACAATCTACTGATGATCCTTTCAGAGATATCCAAGGAAGGCTCTCAGAGAAGACTTCTCTTTACACAAAGATTTTGACTCGCTTGAAGTATATTCTATTTCTTCGCATATGAAGAATGAATTCTGTACTGAATGTTAATTATTTGTCAACAGCATAATTTGCCCTCTGACACAAGAACACCCTGGTCTTCTGGATCTGTGCTGTTCACATTCCTAGGCTTAAAAAATACTATGAAGCATGAGGACTGTGTTTCCCTGAGTGCCCCCCAGGACCTGTTTTAAAGATTGGCTTGGTATATGTCACTTTTCAGTCTTTAGGACCTAAGGAGGTTCCAAGTGGAAGGTTGCACTCGGTGATTCAGGGTTTTCATCCTTGATTTCTGGTAGGTATCATCTGACTTCAGAGACTTGTTGTATTTCACTTTGTCTATTTGAAACAAAATCTCATCCACAATTACTTTGACTTCAGACATATCTTCTGCATTTTCCCCCATATGAAAACTTTTCCCCTTTTCTTCCCAGTGAAAAGCACTGCAGAATGGCTTAACTGCCTCTGATTTTTGCCTAATCACTAGCTGGCCACGCAGAGCCCCTAGCAAGATTTTTCTCCAGACATTTTTGATGAAGTACTAGTTTTGATTTCTTTAGCTAGTTTTCCTCAAACTCTTTTAGGATTTTTTTCTTTTAATCTGCCTGACAACACTATTCTTTTCATTTTATTGGTTTGGATACAATAGACATCTTTCTGGAAACTGCCTTTTTACTGCTAATAAACTTGCTTACTTGGATGTTTATGTGTGCTGGCCTCCTTTAATCCATTCTCCGGCCTTTCTCAATAGGTCATACGCAGCGGTGTTATGCTTCCAGTCTGGTGTTCTTCAGAAGTTTCCATGCTGTTTGCTAGGATTTCTCTTTGCTGACCTTTCTAGATTCTTTTTAACAAGCTCCCTCATTCCTGCATAGCTTTCCTTGAAGCGGAGGACAATGGCAGTGGCGTGTTTGGCCTGCAGTGCTCCTCTAGAGCTGGTGAAGCTGAGCGCTCTGCGGTCACTGTCACAGAGCGGAGCTTCCATTGGAAGGGCTGGAGCCGCAAATCTGAGGGCTGCCTTTGCTCCTGTGGGCTCTGACCAGATGCTCCATGGAATAATTGCTGACAGAGCCCAAAAATGTCATCTCTGTTTCATCTGCTGGTATGACATTTGTCAATCTACAGGAGGGCAGTTGACGTCTCCCATTGCTACTGTTTTTCCTGCCTCTCTGATTTCTTCCAGTGTATTGAATTCAAGGCATTTTGCTATCCTGGGTCAGTCACTTTATCTGTCATAACAATAATCTTCCTGTTTAGGCCTGGAATTTCAGCCAGTACAGACTTCACGTTACTTGAGATGGTGAGCTTGTAAATCTCATCTGATTATGAGCCTTCAATGAGGCAGAGCGATGCTCTGCCTCCTGTGCAGTTTATCTCTGTATTCTATATCCTGTGTTTAGTGTCCCTTTGATGGTCTTCTTTGCTCCAGGTTTCCAATAGGTATGGTAAATCAGTGTCTGCATTTTGGATCAAACATTCTACTTCCCTATCTCCTTTTTGAGATTTCAAATGTTGTGTAGAAGTGAGTGTACCACTACTTTGGTTCTTTTATTGGCACACTGTATGAAATTTATTATGTTTGTTTGCCTTTCCCTGCTGGATTACTTGCGTCTTCTGGATTGCGATTTTCTCGAGGATTCAGAACTTTCCCATTTTTTATCTCGTAAGGGTACTCATGTTGAGCCTGGCCTTTTCCACCCCTACCAGTTTGCCCCAGCTTCCTGGATTTTCCAGCCTGTTGGGGAATATTTTTGTTTCAAAATTACTGTCTAGGGTCTTCATTTTGCTAAGAATGTCTGAGAATGTTTTCAATTTGCCACAGGACCAAGCAATATCATGAAAGAGACTTGGATATGTTGGATGTTTTCAAATCAGCTGGACTTGATGAAATTCCTGCTAGGATACTGGGAGGATTGTCTGAAGCAATGCCAGCACTATTAGCTGCTATCTTTGAGGAACTGTGAGGCACAGAGATGAATGTGTTGCCTCTTACATTTTTTTTTCAATAATGAGGGGGCAGGGGAAGCAACAGTTGAGCCTCCAGAAGTCAACTGCAAGGTGAGTGGCAACCAGGGTGGATTTATTAAGAACAAATCATACCAAACCAATCTAATATGTTCCTGTGATGGGACTTGTGGCTAGAGGAGAACAGCAGAAACATTATTTTAACTTTAGTGAGGCTTTGAACATTGTTTCATTTGAGCTTCTAAGAAGCAAGCTAAGGAGGTATTGTCTGTGTACAATTTTCAACAGCTGAGAGCAATACTGACCTAAAAATATATTCAGAGAGTAGTCTTTGATATTCAGACTTCACTTGGTGATTGAGATCTCTATTGCTAACTTCTTAATTAATCAAATGGATTACATAACACAGAATATATTTGAAGGGTTTGAAATTACTTTAAATGATCTTGACAATCTGAAGAAATAACGTGGAAGAGATAGGATGCAATTTTGTGAGGAAAACAACATCTTCTGCCTTTAGCTTTTAATCACCAGCTGTTCATGAGCTGGAGAGCAGCATTGCAGGGAGGAATCTGGAGGCTGCAGAGTGTCCCAAGCTGAAAGCTTCATGCAAAGCTGCTGCAAAACAGAGAAGCCCCTCAGTGGAAAGTTGCCACAGATCAGTGGGCAAACAGGGCCACACTGCCTCAACTCAGCCAGGAGAACGCCTCTGTAGCGGGTCAGCCTTGGGCTGGTGGGGATTGGGGCAGCCTCTGGTGCCATACTGCGGCCTCTTGAGAGCAAATTCTCTGCTGTCAAGAGAGGACTGAAGCTCTGCTGGGAGTCTCGATGTTAGCAATAGTAGACAAGCAATGCGCCAGCAGAGGTTTGCGTTCCTGAAGGCATCAGTGCTGGTATTCCAGAGCCCTTGGCTCAGCTTGAGCACTAATTCAGTCTCAAGGGTAAAAGCAGCCTCTCATTCGCACTTTTGAGTCCACAGTCTCATTAACACTGGGATTCATGAAAATCTCCTTTATTTTCTGCCCTTCCACCACCATGAAATCTCAAGGCTGTGGTAGATCTTTCACGACAGAGATGGTTCTTGACACTGTTGTTCAAAGGCCTCCTTTATACCAGATCAGTTTTCTCCGTCTCTGTTTCCTGGATGTAGTAGGGTGTCTCTGTCATGCATTTGGGATGGAGTCTTTTTACATCATCTGCCACCTCTCAACATTTTTAGCAAAAAATGAGAGTTCTTCCCTGGGTGGTGGATCTCTGAGATTTGAGACTTCTGTTACCCCTAGTCTGACTCTTATTTGAGTTGAAGAAGAGATGAGACTACTTCTTTGTTTGGAAGAGATGAACAAAAGTGTTTGTCTCCTTTCGTATCTCAGGATGGAATGGCACATCTGAAGAAATAAGTAAGGAACATACTGCTGAGTAATGAACACAAAAATACTGTCTATCATCACAGCTGAATAAACAGGAGTATTGGCATAATCTGCCTCCTTTGTTCCATATGAGGGCCAGGAGAGGACTCAGCTGGAAGATCATGGCCAGTTCCTGGTGCTTTAATTAAGGGAGGATGTTGAACAGCTGGGGAGTCAGAGGACAGAACTTGGGATGACCAGAAGTCTAGAAAACATGGCTCGTGATGAAAAGCCAGAGGAATTTGCATAACTTGATTTAGAAAAGGGACAATAGAGGGGGTGGCCCATCAATGAACTTTAAATATTTTTAAAATAGACATAAAGAGAAAGGGAATGAATCTTTTTTGTGCCCATTATGGATAGAAAATAACTGAAATTACAGGAAGGGAGATCCAGATGAAACATCTGTAAGTTTTCCTTGTATAGTCAATCGATGAAACTGGTTTTCTTTGGAGGAAGTGTCATCTCCACGAGTGGAGACAAGCACGGGTGTAGCTAATTCTGAATTTAGGAACAGGAATGGACTAGATGGCTTCTCTCCACCCTACTTTTCTATTCTTCTGTGAATGTCATCCAGTGGCTGACAAAGACTTAGCCCTCAATGATTCCCAAATGGTGCTGCTGATAGCAGGATCACTCCCACTGCAAGTGGAAGCTACCAGGACGTTTTCCAGCTGATAAAATGGGACACCAAGCGCAGAGTTCTCTTTGACTCAGATGGGGGCAGGTCCCAGGTACCACTTGTTTCTGTTTTTAGTGTCCTCTGTGGATTTGAGCGAGCTACTTCCTTCACTGCCAGCACCACGGTACTTTAGAAACAAGGCCAAGGAGCAAGGCTACACAGCTACACAAGCCTAGCTGGCCCAGCAGGCCAGGTAAGGCTACTGACTTTATAATCCACAGCTAAACCTACATAAGGATGTGTCACGATTAATGTCATATCCAGCTGCCTCTGACTCCCTGGCTTTAAGAAGGACAGCTGTCCATGGGAATCAAGGGGAAAACTCCAACCTGAGTCATGTCTGAGCTCCTCTGCTGCTCCACCCTGTGTGAGCTCAATGTCTTTGGAGACAGCTTTGGCAGCAGCTGGTGAGAACCAAGGAGTGTTCTGGGAAACAGTTTCTGCAGACCTTCCTCCCAACTCTGGTCTTGCTCGCCTCACACTTTACCCATATTTTTCATCAATGCTGTAAGTTGTACTTATTTGTGGAGTTCTTTGCCTGACAGTAGTCTTAGATATGTACCTGAGGGGTGGTGTACGTTTTCATACTGAGAATATACAGTCATTGTCCTCCCTCCTTCACCATTCCCCAGCAATAGTTCAATGACTGCATCTGCTCTCCAAAATCCATTTCTTAATCTTTTGTTATGGTCTGCTGTCTTGGGCTGACTTTATGATGTGTGTCCCCTATTGCCGCTCTATGCCCAGGTGTGGTTCCTGTGCCTCTCTGTGTCTTTAGAACTGGGTGCGAGAGAAAGAAAAAAGCCGGATAAACTTTTCAAAGCAGTTTTTTGGTTCAAGGACACGGGGGAAGAGAGCTGCTGCTGCTGCTGCTGCTGGTGCTGCAGAGTGGAAGAAAGCACCTTCCTGCTTTCCCTGGCTCTGGTCTCCTTTTCTCGCAAGAGAGAGACGGAGAGTTAAACTCCTTTGTTTCCCTGGGACTTTGTTTTTTTCTTCTCTTCTGGACTGTTCAGAACACCAGAACATCAGACCCTCACTGGGAGGCCTCACACCTCAGCCCGGAGGGGCCCAGGCCAACCCAGCTCTGAAGGGGAGAGAGAGAGAGAGAGAGAGAGAGAGAGAGAGAGAGCGACCACAACCATGAAAA
>VZTA01010784.1:49710-102647 GCA_013398855.1 Mohoua ochrocephala
TTTCTCTCCACAGCAAGAGGTTTGATTATTCAGAATTATTCTTTTCCCGTGTGTTTGTTAAATAAATAGGTTTCTTTCCTTTCTTTCACTTTCCTTTGAGGAATTTTTTCCTGAACCTGGTGGGGGAGGGGTGGCTGTAACCTGCCTTCTATAGAGGAGATGTTCCTCCCAGAGCGTTCCTCTGAATTTTGTCTCAAACCGAGACATCTGCTCAGCCTGTGACCCCGCTTGCACACACCTTCCCTGCTACCCGCAGGTCATCACTCCTCACATGACCTAACTGGGTGTCCTACATCAAACACTGATGTGATCTTTCCTCCCAGCCTGTCGGACTTATTCAAGCATTGCTGATGTCAGAGCTTACGGCTCCAGGTTTTTTATGAAGAGGGGTAACCCGGGGAAAAGACTGCATTCTCTCTGTCCAGTGCCACAAAGCACTCCAGATCTTCCTCATCTGAAGGGATACAATGGAACAGACTTCCAGTAGGACACAGAAGCATGCTCCTGAATTCTTCTGGGTTTTTTTGGGGGGAGGAAAAGGAGAAATGGAAAAAAAAAATTGTAAGGATGAGATGAAAGAAGGGATACCACAAAAAGTTCAGATGAATGTTGAGCATAAATCAAGTTCTCTTCTGGGTTTTGGAGGCAGACGTGGTTGCAGAAAGAACAGCCAGATGCTTGGTAGTCTCCTAAAACACTAGAACAGTGTGTCATAGGTTGTCCCCTTCTGCCTCTTTCCCAAATTTATCCCCTTCTCCTGATCCTTCCATCCCCCTGCAACCCTGCCATCCCAGGATATCCCTGCCCTTTTTGCTCCCACCTGCTCTGTCTCTGACCTTGCTGCCTCTGCACATCCCACCCTGCCTGTCCCTGGGTGCTGTCCTGCAGGTCCTCTTTTAAGCCATTATTTTTCTCTTCCTTCTCCCCTACAGTGCTGGTTAAGGCTGCATCCAACTCTGGGTGGCACGGTAAGGTTAGGGAGCTCTCCGCCCTCTGCGCCTATTTGGGGCTGAGTTCCTGTGGCAGAAGCATGCTCTGCGCTCGGCAAATCTTCATCAGAGACAACATCTGGCTTTCAGACAAGCTCTGCAGACCATGTGCCAGAGGAAAGCAGTGATTTACAGCTAGGTCAGATCTGACAGGATTTTCATATGGTCACCAAGTACAGGCTGATGTCTCCAGGGATCAACCCCTGCTAATTTCAAGCCCCTGCATGAGGCACTGAACTGCAGTGAAACCACTGTAAGACATTTTCAGCATGGGCCAACCATATTTTTCACCAACCTCATTCTCGGAAGTTGCTGACCAACTTTCAGTGAAATGTTCCCAAAATAAAATTCAGCCCAACACAGAGAACAAGGATGGAAAATTTCAGCCTAGAATGATTAAAATATGAAAAAATTAAAAGCAACTGAAAAACAGATCTTATAATCAAAAGTGTTAGGCAACGTTAAATATGAGATTTGTTGCCATCTCCACCTATAACAGAGGGGTGACTATTTAAGTATTCAATTTGGGAAAAACTTTCTTGCATGACTGGCATGCAAGGAGAAAGCAGTTTTCTTCTGAACATGAGGCATATGCCCAAGAAAGACATCCGATAAGGAGAAACAGTGGTGACTGCATGCAAACTGTTATGTGATCTGAATTATCTGAATTGTTTGGAGTTCACCAGATTCTTCACCAAAGTGTTTTAAAGTCCCAGACTGAACTGAGCACGAGTGGATGCATCAGGGGGAGAGATATGTCAGCTTGACCCACGGTGATTTGCCATCTGTGAAAAGCAAACAAATACAACCGACCGGAGGAAGGAGCATTGTGACTGTAACAGGGACTGGAGCACAGATTTACAGAGGATCTTTGTGTTTGGATTCACAAGCCTTTGACTATGTTAGTATTGAAAAGTAAGCAGCTGCAAAAGCCCAGCTACACAGATCTGTCCAAAAATCAAGCTTTGGCTGTTGACTGCTCGACACTCTACCTGCAAGGCTGGACCAGATGTGTAATTATTTCCTATGTTATTTTCTTCAGTTTTCAAAAGAAGACAGCTAGGTTTCCAGAAAGGTTTTTAGAGAGTCTTTTTAAGGTTTTTACTGTACTCCAATGAAAAGGCTCCAGGATTTCAAAACTTGTCCACTTTTTTCAAATATATACAGGGGTTATAATAAAAGATACTATCTCTGTGGCAAATTTTGATTTCCTCAGATTACAGCTTCACAGCTAAGTCGGGAGTATTACTGGTGTCAGAGAAAATACCACTTTTGGGTCAAGAAGTCACTGCTACTTTGAATTGAGTCCATCGCTGAAAGAAGAAAATATATCTAGATGCAAAGTACAGCCTCTTAAAAGCCACAGCATAAACACATAGATTTTTCCCCTCTCCTGATCCAAAATACAGTAGTCACAGACTATTTTTAATTCATGTAAAATTATGATAATCATGAGAACATAAACTTTATGGTTTGGTGAATTGGCTGCAATGTGCATCCCTAAAGTAGGGAAGTACTGAGATCAGCATAACGAGAAATATGACAGAGGACCCTGCAGACAACTTGTAGGCTGAAACAAAGATCAGGCTGGACCAGATGTAGCTACATTTATTGCTGTGCTGTGCACCAGAAAATGTTAAAAATAAGGCACGGGGAGTGAAGATTTCCAAACATATTAGCAGCACTCTTGCAATGTGATCACAGCAGTTTTAAGGCCATGGTGCCTTGGAGGCCAGCAAGTACTGGATTCTTTTTGTTGCTTTTACCAACACAGATTGATATATATGACCCAAACCTGACATCTAGTGGAGGAAGAATGAGGGCAGGATTTTCCTTGCCTTCCCGGGGATGCACTGGGCTGTGTGCACACAGAGAAGAGCACTTTGCTCTTCCCTTCAGAAGTGACCTGAAGTCCGTCTGCCGCACGGCTCGTCCTGGGCAGGGGAGCAAACCAAGGAGCTCGTGGCCACTCCAGCTAAGTGTGCACACCGTGTCTAGTTCACGACACCTGTATCCACAGCTATCCATGCCAGAAGCCAGTCCCACAGTGCTGTCAGCAGATAATGAGCTCTGAAGGCTGAATTTAAAAAAGTTTCAAAAGACAATAGTAGAGATGACCATGTCTGGTTGAAGAAATGCAACTGATTTGTTCAGTATTGTTCTGTCTCCTCTGACGGGCATCAGGGTCTTGTGACGGCATCTAACAGAAAGAATAGGTGTTCACTGCAGCTGCCCAGATGGCATCAGTGGCCTACAATTTCTGCTGTCAGCAATGTCAGGTCTGCACCTGGACCAGACCAGCCAGTTGAACACTAGGTCTTGAGGCTGCAACTCTGTTTAGCTTCCAGCTTTTTCCCAGTGCTGCAGGTCACTCACTGCCCCATCTGGGCTGCTTGAGCTGGGAGGCCAACAATACTTCAGGAATGTTTTAACAACTTTCTGCCTCATCCTCTGCACCTGCTATTGTAATATCTCAATTCTCAGTTGGCAAAAGTCAAAGCTTCAGGTTCTCATACTTGCATGGAAATGCTGAAAGCATGAACCCTAACGGCTAAAAGAAGCCAAAAGCCAAATAAAACTCTCTAGTTTTTATTTTTCATATCTTGCAAATTTAAATCAATATCATAAATCTGTTGGTACCTCAGTCCTGACGAGAGCACTCATAGGGCACTAAAAATGGCAGAAGACAAAGGGTGTTTTAGTTGTTCATACACTGTAGGAAGCAAAAACCATCTCCCATGTGCTAGTAAAGTGTCCAGGCTTTTTAACTGGGAGTTGTAACAACTCTCACTGTCTGTGAATCATCATTTTGGTAGGGTGAAGCAGCAAGTTACCAACAGTTTAGAGATTCATTAAAACCCTGAATTAAGTTGCTTGCCTAAGTGAATGCACAGCCATCAGCCACTGCCAAAGAGCTTGGCTGCAGGGCTCTGTCCCAAGCAATCGCAACGCTGACAAGGCGATGCATGTTTTTAGGAGGGATTTTTAATCTCCTGATAGCAAAACAAAGTTAGTGTTATACAAACAGTACAAAGTTTACCACAGGATTGAGCTTTAATCTCTGGTGGTTGCTTATTGACTGCAGAAGAAACAGAAGCTACTCAGTGAAAAGACCTCCTCGACATCCTGTTTGCAGGAAAACTTGAAGGAGAGGGTCTCACCCCCTGCAGCTTTCCCTGACACCCAAAGTAAGTCTGAACTGAGGTCTGAATTGGAAGACAGGACTAGGCCTGGGTTGTTTAAAATTCCTGTTTATTCTGCCATGAGAGGACTTGGTTTACCTTTCTGTGTTTGATGATTCTGACCTTTCTAAAAAAGCGGAAGTTGGGATAGATTGTTTAAAGAATGGCACGATGTTTATATTAAGACTTGTGCTATCAGCACAATTCTTGAAGTCAGAGAAAGCAGGCTTGGGATACTTTCACCCCCTGCTACCTAATGCTTGTCAGAGGAGACAGAACAGGACTGAAGAAATCAGTTGCATTTCTTCTTCCTCTTCCAGTGAGTTCCTCATCTTGGGCTCTTTGCTAGCACAGGATTGTGAGTCCTGTTTTTCCAATGCAAGCACAAGTATTTCAGTCAGTGGGACACAGGGCGCCTGCAGTTTGACAGGTTGTTTCTGTGTACATAACCCGTGTGTTTATCTGTGCCACAAGTGTACAGCATAGGACACACGGGACTGATTTTGGTGAAGCTTGCAATCCTTGCTAATCTGCGCTGGAGGTTAATCTAGGATATTTACTTCTTCCTGTACATTTTTTAGAAAGGTCAGACCGAGCCACAGCTGTTTTAAAACTTCATGTTTCCACATACCTTGCTAAATACCTATTTCAATCAGTGCTGTGGAAGTAATTGCAACAAACAATTTAGAAAATTGACTTTGTCTGTATTTTGTACATGTTTCTGCACACACGGGCTTGGTTTGCTAAAACATTAATTTGCATAGCTTTTAGTTCTTGCTGCTTCAAAAGTATGTAAGTGCAGGCATTTTCTGGGCAGCATTTATGTTGGTTTGATTAGACATCTGGGTCACACCACTTCACTTCCATTCCCTGAAAGGCTGGGGGTAGTTCTCAGAAACATGTTTCATGTTGTGGAATGTGTTTTTTGCCAGTGTTTTCTCATGGTTTGTCCAAATTCTGTATGTTCCTTTTATAGTATATATCAGTGCTCCAGCATGTAATGCAAACGCCCAGAAGATATTTGTTACAGAAGAGGAAGGAAGATCTGTAGAAAATGCTTTGTTTTTTCCACAGCACTGGCCTTGACAGTGACTTGCATTCAGGGTCTGGACATAGTTTTACAGTGTGTTCCTGCTGGAGCAGGTCAGATGCAGACTCTGTATTTACTTGTTTCCAGATTTCATGATCTTGAATTCCATCACTGTGCACCATAACGAATTGTTCTGTCACGGAGCCGTCCTTAGGGGTAATCTAACAAATGATGTTCTGGGACAACCTTTGAGCAGAATTAGTGGAACAAATAACACAGCTTGTTTTAAGATGGAACTTATGACAGAATGACACAACTGAAATAGCAGAGGACCTAAAATGTCCTCTTCAGGCTGCTGTTTAAAAGGGAATGAAGAGAGGCACAGAGATGCAAGCTTCCTCCTACTCTCATGGCTGCATCTGTAAGTTTTCCTCATAGCAGGGTAGAGGATTCATAGACTGATGTGCAAGAAAGACCGAGATAACCTCTCAGCAGCTCTTCTAAGACAGATGGCTCCAGGTTTTGCATTGTCGCATAAGAGCCTCTGAAAGAATGACAGCTCAGATCTAATTTCTGCTCCATGTTATTCTTTTCTTCAAGGTTGCCCGCATCTCTGTCAGCAATGGCTATGGTGTGTCTTTCAGACTTCGAAGCTTATGCTAAGAAGTATTTACCCAAGATTGCTTGGGATTATTTTGCAGCTGGAGCAGATGACTGTACCACACGAGACGAAAACATCCTGGCATATAAAAGGTAATGTGAGGAGGAAATGGAGGGGGTTGCACTGGGACCTTTTAAACTGCTTTCGTGCAAGTGTTTGGACTTCACAAGCAAAGACACCTAACACCTTGTCCTTTCCAGGAGGTCCCCAAGCTAGATGCAAAACCTGAGTGACATACATTGTATGCTCTGATGCCTGACTCGGTATGACACAGGTTGTATGAGGCTTTAGGGATGCTGAGGGTACAGGCCAGTGCTAGGGCAGGGTAGGGTACAGTGTGCTATGGTATGTATGGCATGACACGAAAGGGCACGGGTAGCTGTAATAGAATAAGATGCAACATGGAGCGCTTGGTGAACAGCAGGAAGCCTACGTGCAAGAAGGATGGGATTTGGGGAACATGCTGCAGAGCCTGAGGGCTGGCACACTGTACAGTGAGGGCTGGTGAAGTGGAAGGCCCCAGCCTGGCTGCAAGTAGAAGGAACCTGGGAGTGGAGAGTGGGAGAGCAAGACGCGGTGAGCTGAGGCAGGAGATGCAGAAATTATATACTGTGGCCAGTAAAGCAGGATTAATGAAAAGTGGAAGTGGCTGAACTACTGGCAGAATTGACCTGTAAAAGCAAACAGAAAGGACAAAGAGCCTTTGTTATATGCTGTTTTCTTCATTGACTGAGATACCTGCTTTGCAATTGGTGAATGAAGACCTGGTTTCCATGAAACTTCAAAAAACTCACTGAACATCCCTATCCTGAAGGAGTATTTTTGCCTTACAGAATTCGTTTCCGGCCACGTATGCTGCGGGACGTGTCTGTGATGGACATCAGGACTAAAATCCTGGGGTCTGAAATCAGCTTTCCTGTAGGAATTGCCCCTACGGGCTTCCACCAGCTAGCATGGCCTGATGGAGAGAAAAGCACAGCCAGAGGTACTCTTCTGCTCTGGTGCCATTTAGCAAAAAGGGGGTTGTAGAAGAGCCTCAAGAAGCTGTTAGGATGACTTGAAGTGTGACTGAGAAAAATTTTCAGGCTTGAAGGGGCAAACTCCATTCCCACTTTCTGACGCCTCGCATGGGAAGCTGTATGAATATTGCTCTTCTTCTCCAGCTACCACCATACAAAATCAGCCCCATGGAGTCTGCTGCAAACTTAAGACAAGGGCAGTGGACACACTTCTGGCTCACACCAAAAACCACATACGGTTTTCAGTCCTGGGGGCTCTAGATGGGTTGTGAAAGTGGTAGATGGGACTCAGACTGTGAATTCCTTGTTACTGGTTAAGAAATGTCTCCCTTGGAGAAAAAGATATCCGCTTTTCACAAATCCTGTGGTTGGTTTGGAGAGCTGACCACTGGAAATGTTTTTCCCTCTGTGTACACTGAGTAGATTTAACAGAGCATTCCTGTGAGGACTCAATCATTAAAGATAAAATTCATGCTTTTTAAAAAAATGTAGTTGCAAAATGAAAGCACGGCTTGGTTAATTACCTCTCCCTTTTCTGCTTTCTTAACCATGGACCAACAAGAGTGCATGGTAAATTCAGCCATCGTTAATCCCGGGGGCACAGCTGCCCCGTGCTTTGCAGGATACGCCTGCAACAGGAGTTCAGGTGGTCTCTGCAAACAGTGCATGGTTTTGTATCCGATGTCTGGCAAGAATGTTCAAGTGCCTTTGTTTCCGATTCCTTTCCAACGCCTCCCCAGCGGCCAGAGCAATGAACACCTGCTACATTGCCAGCACCTACTCCACCTGCACGCTGGAGGAGATCTCCGCGGCCGCGCCTGGCGGCCTCCGCTGGTTCCAGCTCTACATCCACCGCAACAGGGCAGCTTCCCAGCAGCTGGTCCAGCGGGCGGAGGCCTTGGGCTTCCAGGGCCTCGTCCTCACCGCGGATCTGCCCTACACAGGCAAGAGACGCGACGACGTCCGCAATGGTTTCCGTCTTCCTCCCCACATGAAAGTGAAGAACTTGGAACGAGCCTTTGAGGTTTGTAAAATGAGCCCATCCTTTCATTCACTGCGCTGGCATGTACCACATGAGACAAAAACCACTGGGTAACTGCTGCCTTGGCATTTGCTGTACCGGGGCGTATCTTTTCCCTTGCTGGTTCTGCAGCATCCTGGCTTGACCTCCTGCCAGTCTGGATTCTGTCTTCGAAATCCCCATCCAGCTGCCTTAGAGACACTGATCTCCACCCCCATTGTAATTATTCTCCTCCAGAGACATGTGACATTTCTGGAGCTGATGAACATGTCTGTTGGCAAGTTTGATTAATCTGTTCTAGGGCGAGGAAAGACACCAAGGGACTTGTGTACTGTTGCAGCTTGGATGAGTTTTCCTTTGTTGTTTCCTTTTGGGTGTAGGGAGATGACCGGTCTGAGTACGGACTGCCACCCAACAGCTTGGATCCTTCGGTCACCTGGAATGATATCTACTGGCTGCGGAGCCTGACCCGCCTGCCCATCATCATCAAAGGCATCTTGACAAGAGAAGATGCAGAGCTGGCAGTGAGACATGGAGTTCAGGGAATCATTGTGTCCAATCATGGTGGAAGGCAACTGGATGAAGGACCTGCCACTGTAAGTGAGAAAAAGCATGACCCACCTTTTCCCTGTTTACAGTCTGCATTAACCTGGGTATCTCTGTGCCCGGGTTTGTGTGTGCACTTCTGGGGGACTCGAGTTTGTCCAGTGGCCACGGATGTGTGTGGATGTACTTTAGCTTTAAACTGGTGAGGTCCATGCCCTGACATGGACTACCTATTGGAGTATTTCCTCAGCTTCTTGGGAGGGTTCTGTAAGTACCACAGAACCCACACAAGTGCAGATAAACTATTGGCCTAAGTCAGGAGGAGTTTCTGCTTGTGTCTCCATTAGCTGGTGCAGTGCACACAAACTCTTTGCGCACTGCAGCAAAAAGAAAACAAAGCTGTGGAACCAAAAATGTACAAATGAGAGCATAATGTATTCTCATTGTTCACATCTGTCAAAACATGCAAAACAATGCAGCTAGATTTAGTGAGAGGTCTGCTTGCGTATTTACAGGCTCAAGTCTAAGTGGGAATTTATTGACTTGCATGAGCCAGAAAAAGGATAACTTATCTGGAGAAAAATTCCCCTGCTTTTTAATTTGTACAAAGAAATCATGCATTGTTTGGACATGTGTGTATTTCACTGGCGTAGTTTGGCTTCTGTCAGTTTTTCCAATCGCTCTTATTTTACAGTTCTGCATTGCACAGTATCCTACGAACTTTCTTTTCTCGGTTTTCTTTTGTAAAATAAAAATAGGTACCAGGGAGGTCTCTTCTATTCTACGTCAAGGCTGACAATAATGAATAATAATAAAAAAAAATTAATAAACCAAATGCTAAAGGCATAATAATAGAAATGGCATCCACATTAACTGCTCTTCTACCTTAAAAGTTGCTTTACACACACAGACAAGGCAGTAGATCCCTGCTTGGGCTCTGCTATTCTTCTGGTGCCAAGCCTGGCTCTTGCTGAGCTAGTCTTGGAAAATTTCAGCCTGAAGGTTTTCAATTTGAAATTCAGGAAAAAAAAAAAGATTAAAAGAAGGAGAAGGGTATAAGACGCTGCAGAAAAGAGCTCTTTGGGTTTGCTCTGAAGGAGAGTTAATTATGTCTAGTGCAATGTCCTGCCCCTGGCTGTACTGCCTTTGAGGCCAGAGCCAGCATCTCTGTGTGCTGCTGCCCTGCAATAACATCTGAGGCTCTAGTCCATGCTGGACTCTACAGAAAAGGCCTTAGGGAATCAGGAGCCTTAACCTGGAGGAAATGATTGACTGTACTACACAGCAAATGAAACCCTTCACAGGTGCTTTAGAGGGAGGCACTCAACAAGTGGTCATCAGGACTAAGTTGAAATGTAAGCTTAGGTAGTTTGAGCAGTAGAAGTTTGACATCAGCCTTTTTTGCAAACAGCTGTATCATTCATCATTGTCTCAAATAAAAGTAAACTATTGATGACAGTTATCCCATTGAAATTTATATTCAAAATCTTTCATAAATCTAGTGAAAATACTACTTTTTCACTTATCAAAAGTGATAGCAAAGAATATCAGTAAAAGCAAAGCACTGGAAAAAAGCATTAAGTATCTGGAAAACAGAACAGGGACCTGCATGTTATTCTGCAGCTCCTGGTGCTGACTATTTATGATGCATCATCACATTCAATTTCGAATGCACTAAAGCATTGCATCCCTGCCTGTCTCTTAGGAATATATCCTCCTTCTCTTGGAATCAAAAGCTGCCCTGAAGGTGAGACCGGCTGCTTCTTTGCAGATTGATGCTCTGGTGGAGGTTGTGGAGGCAGTACGAGGCAGAGTCGAAGTTTATGTGGACGGTGGAATACGAAAAGGAAGCGACGTATTGAAAGCGCTGGCACTGGGAGCAAAATGTGTCTTTATTGGAAGGCCAGCTTTATGGGGCCTGGCTTACAAGGTGAGTAAGGAGCTCTGAGTTCATGTGCCTGCTTCTCATGCTCTCCAACACTCCTGCAACTGAAGTCACAGAGTTTTCACTGGTGGAGAATATGTTTTTAAATTTTATTTTGCTGAATTTGAAGTGGAATCACCCCAAATGGAATGAAACCCTGACATTTCCTGTGATTTAAAAACACCACCGAATTTCACAATTTCCTGGGATTTTGAACAATAGGATTTTGAAGGTGATAACATTGTTTTGTGGGACCTGATTTCTTGGTGTTGCAGTTTGGCACTAAAATACTGTAGGACTCGGGAGCATCAGTGCTTTTGAAAACCGGAGCTGGGCTTATTTGCCAGAAAGATGAGTCTGACAATTTCAATCGCTTTCAGCAAGTACTTGGGAACAATACATGGTTTTGATACACCAGTTTCCTAGCAGTGCTATGAATTCTTCAGAAATACATACAGAGCTCCATCCCACTGATGGCTGAAACATTTTGGACAAGGCTGAGTGAAACTGTGTCCTGGAGGGGAAATAGCTTTCCACTGCTATTTCAGTTCCAGCTTTGCTGCTTCTTAACTCCTGGAATATTTCTATGATCCAAAGTCATGAATTAGGCCTCTGATGCAGAAGGTAAACACAATATAATTTAAATTAAAATATTATTGTACCAGTTGGGGTTTTTTTGCTTTTTTTGTTTTTGCTTTTTACACTCTGGATGGAATCTTTCAGAACTTTTCTCTAGAAGAAAAGATACTTATTTTTATGGTCTAGAAACATTTCCTTTCTCTTAAATGGCACTCTTGTCCAGTGGTGTGACTGCTGCGGATTCCAGTAGCAAGGCTTTATGGAAGAAATCACCTGAAACTTCTGAAAAAACCTGTAAGAGCTGGCAGTACTGTTTCTTTTGCCAGTAAACATCAAAAAAAGGACCTAAGATAAAAAGGGTGTTCCTGTGAGTTGCCTGCATTTTCTCTACAATGCAAACAGAAATGAGATGGGATTTGGGGGGTTCAATTGTGCTTTGGTATTATATTCCATAGAGTATTCCTAAAGGTGTACCTCAGTGGCATTACCATAGCATACAAGAGAGGAAGGGCATGAACAAGCGCTCACATTGTCTGCACCCAAAGCATTCATCATTGCGAGACATAAAAAGAAAATTTAAGAGAAGAAAAATTTTAAATCCTCCAATATTTTATAGGAAGAGCAAAATCTTATATACATTTTATTGGCTTTTGAGCCTCTTGGTGTCACTTACACAAAGAAAAACATATAGTCTATTGTTTTTAAAGATTCAGTCCAGTATTTGAGTAAACTGCAATTTCTGAAGTGGCACCATATATAAAACTCTCATTACTTCGTTAAAAACTGTCAGCATTGTAAGGCTTGACATTTTAAATAGCAAGCCCACTGGTGGAGGAAAACTGAAAGCTTAAAAAAGAAACCAGCTACAAAATGTCAGAAGTGAAAAACAGCTTTGTTTTCTTTCCCTATTCAGATGTATCCCAAAAGGAAAAGCATCTAAATTAATCTGTGATGAACTGAGCACATCCATCATATCATTTTAATCATATATCTGCATGAGAGACCGGAATTGGCACGGACTTAAGGGACTATCCCAGCTCTCAGGGTGCAGGCATCCTGCAGCACTGCTCTGTGCCAGAGCTCCTTTTACCCTGACTGCTTTCTCTGTTGGGGCAGGGTGAAGAAGGTCTTCAAGATGTCTTGAGAATTCTGCAGGATGAGTTTCGCTTGTCTATGGCCTTAGCTGGTGAGTATTTTGTTTTTAATGGGCGATACAGAGGTTTCGGCATGCAAATCCTATAAAATCAGGAATGTGATGGGTGGGTCACAAAAAGGGAATCCACAGGAGCTGTGATAGCTCTGGTTGCTATACCTGAGGAGATTCTCTGCTTCCTGTGCAACCACTTGGCATTCCAGGTGTCACAGCAATCATGTTTGCATGGAGGGAGTGGGTTAGAGCAGCTTTGTGACCCAAGAAAAGAGATGCACAACTGCTAAGTACAGCCAAGCAAAAGTTGGAATTTCTGCTCTCCTGGGAGTGGCAGCATATGTTTTTCAGTACTTAATTAGTGTTTATCAAGGTAAAATGCAACGGATTGTTTTTCTGCATGAAAAGCTCATTAAAAATGGATGCAGAATTTTTCTCTGTGTGTTAGAGAATACAATCTGTTGGTGATTACTCATGCTTTAAAAGCCTTTGTGTCTCCTCCAGGCTTTTAGTCTCACTCTGCATTTCTCACTCCTGCTCCCAGCTGTAGCTGCCCTGTTTGACCCTCTCACCAAACAGCAAATTTGCAGAGCCCAGTGCAAACTCCAGTTTTATTTGTGAACAAGAGGGTGGCTGGGCACTGAAACAGGCTCTCCAGGGCAGTGGTCACAGCACCAAGCCCGACAGAGTTCCAGAAGAATTTGGACAATGCTCTCAGGCACAGGGTGTGATTCTTGGGGTGTCCTGTGCAGGACCAGGAGTTGGGCTGCATGATCCTTGTGGGTTCCTTCCAATGCAGGATGTTCTATGATATTAAGGATGGCATGCAGATCCAGTGTAGAAGTATTCAGATATCAGCAAAGGGTCTTATTAAATATTTTCATGCTCTAGCAACCATGCACTCAAGTGGATAGCAATGCTGACTGGGGGACTGGAGCTGAAATCCCACAGGGCAGAGTCTGGTTTTGTGCGTTACTTTTTCAAGCAGTAAAGATTCCTGGTTTTTTCCCCAGCAGACTTCTACGGNCAGGGCAGAGTCTGGTTTTGTGTGTTACTTTTTAAAGCAGTAAAGATTCCTGGGTTTTTCCCCCAGCAGACTTTTACAGTTCTTTACATACAAAAGGGCATAGGATTCAGCAAGAGTAGCAGGTTGGGATCCTTTTGCTGGAGCTGTGAAATTCATTGAATCATATAATCTTTAAGGTTGGAAAAGACCTTTAAGACCATCAAGTCCAACTCTTAACTCAGCACTGCCAATTCCACCATGAAACCTTGTCCCTAAGTGCCACATCTATGTGTCTTTTAAATACATCCAGAGCTGGTGACTCAACCACTTCCTTGGCAGCCTATTTCAGTGCTTGATGACAATTTCCAATCTAAACCTCTCCTGAACACAGGATTTGAGGTGCAGCCTCACCAGTGCCCAGTACAGGGGAACAGTCACTGCCCTGGTCCTGCTGGCCACACCATTGCTGATACAGGCCAGGATGCCTTTATCACACCTGGGCACACAGCTGGCTCATGTTCAGCCAGCTGTCAAACAGCACCCCTGTTCCACCCATATTTGACCAAATGAAATGACAAGGCAAATCTCTACCTCTGCCACTTGGCACACAGCAAACCCTGTATCTTTTCTCTATATTTTTCTCCTGACTTGACTGGATCAGACTGTACCCTGCTCAGGTTGTTATAAAAATATTTTTTTCCATGTTTCTAACTCTTCTTGTGTGGGGAGTCTAGTGCCAAACCTCAAGGCTGAAGATGCCATCAAGGAGTAAAGATATTGAAGCACCAACATATCCCAACCTGCCTCATACAAGACTGTGATTTAGAGCAGGGGGGCTTCCAAGCTTCATCCACAGACCTTTCTCTCTCACCAATGTTTCATTTATTGCAGGCTGTGCCAGTGTCTCAGAGATTGGCCAACACCTGGTCCAGTTCTCAAAGCTGTGATCAGCCTCCTGCCATGCCCACCAGAGGCAGCTCAAGCTGAGGCCCCAGCCAGACTGAAGATGAAAAAAGAGGTGCAATAAGTATCTGATAAGGAAGTTCTGCAGAGATTAGGAAAGGCTCTGTGTTAGCAAAGGCTGCGCTCTGCTTTTATTGAGACCAATTAATTCCTTAATAGTTTGGGTAATCGTTACTTGCTGAAATGTATTTGCTTTAAACTGGCTGTTCCACAGCATTACCTGTGTTGGGTCTTCCTCCAAAGCTCTGCTGCATTGGACAGCCAGGCATGGAAAACTACGTGCCTTGCTTTTTCCACTTGTCCTGCCAAGGCTCACTGCAACTCGCTCCACGCACCTCTCCTGCTCTGGGGCAGTAAGTGCTGTGGCTGCTTTCTTCCATAGATTTGGCTTTCCCTGGATGTATTTGTAACAGATGTGGAAACAAGATGCATCAGCTGCCAGGCACCCCAGCCACCCTTTGAAGGTGGGGGGCAGTTCTCGCCCACTGCTCCTAAATGCAGAGCAATGGAAGAGTGGAGCAGAGCACCTCTTCTGGGGCAGAGAGCCAGCTCTCAGTGTGCAGCCCCCGTGCCTCACCCTGCTTTGGAGCCAGCAGATACCCTGATACCCATTTCCCTGGAATGTGCAGGGGGAGCCATGCTACCAAAAAGTGACCTTCTGCATAAACCCTACTTTAAATTGGCCCAGAGGAGGCAGAAGGCAGAAGCTAACCCTGTTAGCTCATTCTGTTTAGACTTTAATTTCTCTCAGAGATAACAGTGTCTGCAGTGATCTTCCAGAGGCCTTCACACAGAGGCCTTCCTCTCTGTTCCAGTAACAATAAACCTTGTCGACAGACTGACAGCCCAGCAGATAAGACTTGGGGATTACACCACATCACACACATTGATGGATTTCAAGGATGCACAAGACGAGAATGAGACAACTGGGAGTGCTCAGTCCTGCGAAGGCTAAAGGCAGAGGGAGGGGGGATCGCATCGCTGTCTTTTACTACTCATTTGGAGAAGATCCAGGCCAGCTTCTTGGATGTGTGCAGTAAAAGGGTGAAAGGCAATTGGCACAGGTTGCAATGAGGAATATTCCAAGTAGAAATCAGTGGGGGGGAAAAAAATCACCATGAGGGCAGTCAGACACCGCAACATGGGGTTTGTGAAACCTCCATCGTTAGAGATATTCAGAGCTTGACAGGGCAAGGTCCAGAGCAACCTCTCTGACACTGCTGTGAGAAGAGGTTGGCACAGAGGTGTCCCGAGGCTCCCTTTAATCTGAATTGTTGGGGGATATCACAGAACCATAAAGTAAGAGCTGCAGATGAGATGTGTACCCTGCCATGCCACAGTGCTGCCATGATCGCTACATGGAGCTGCGGAGGCAGCACGTGTGTATCTCTGTGAAAGGCTGCAAGAAAGCATTTTCTGAGAGAAAAACAAAGACATTTGGTGAGTGCACTTAAAGTAAGAGGTCACAGGGTTCAATCAGGCTGAGAGTCTATTTAACAAGCCCAGTTTTTCCAAGACGTTGAGAGTTTTCTATGATCTGGATTAGGCCTGTGCCAATGCATACCAAAGTTTTATGCCCCCTTGTCTGCACCCTGTTCTGCTTTATGTACTTGACTGTTGTGAATATCTCTGATGCACATTCAAACAAGGTTAAATCTTACAAAAAACTGTCCCTGAAGATTGTAAACATGTGGGTTAAGGACCAATCCAACCCTGCTGCTTCCCTGCATCCCTGGAGGATGGGACAGAGAATCAGTCTACTTACAAGGGTAGTTTATCTACCAAATGGATCCAAATAGAAACATTTTTCTTTGGCAAATGATGCAAATTTCTCCAGCCTTTAAATATATGATTCACTCATCAATTTCAGCTGAGGAAATGGAGTTCTTCCTAAAACTAAAGGGAAAAGGAGACTAAAGGTTTGTTTCTACTTCATTGCCCAATTTATGTGCTAATACAGCAAAGACTACTACAGGTAAGTCTTTTTGGTCTTGGAGATAATGTCAGAAACATTTACAATCACCTTCTCCCTTCTGCTGGAAGAATTTTGGTACTACTGAAAGAGGAGATATTTTCTTTGTCAGATTTGATGACACAGAAACGCTGAAGCCCTTTAAGGCAGTTTTCTTCATACCTTGATTAAAGTGTCTTACAACTGTTCCCCCCCATAAGAAGTTCAGAGTCTGATGCAGGACAGTTGTCCAAAGGTTAATTATTTAAATCTTGTTCCCTCTTGTCAATGTATAATTAGAAGAGAGGAAAAGGTTTCCAGTAGGGAACAGTGCCTCCCACTCTGAAGGGCAGAAGTTTTCCTTGAGTAAATCTACATCTTAAAATACAGCCTCTCTCCCAGAGCTGCCAGCACACAGGCATTTTGAGCTTACAGGGATACAGGGATAAGAAACACATTAATTTTTCACATGAGAAGAAACGTGGAATTTTGTGTGTGTGTGTGTTTGTGTGTGTGTGTGTGTCTTTTTGGTCACAATTACTCTATCTGTAGAAATCAAAAGGTCCAGTTAAATAATGAGCATGCTTTTGCTTTTCCCTGTTTCAGTTCTCATCAGTCTGGGCAACAGGGCAAACTTCAGAAAACCCTTTCCCGAATTAAAATTCTTTCTGGACAAAAAGATCTCTTCTTCCATTCTTAATCCTGGATAGCCTGATTGATAGCAAAATCGTTTTACCTGATTCCATAATAAACACCATTGCCCTCTGAAAAGTACATTTTATCCTATCTAAAACTTCCATTCCTTGCAATGTTATTGCATATAATCATTCCAGTGCCATGATACAGTTTTTTCCTGATGCTGCTGGGAATTTTCCCTTCACTAATTCTCTTTCTGTCTTCTCATCTCCACTTCACTCCCTCCCAATCCCTTTTTCTCCGTGTGACAAGGCTATGAAAACACATTCTCTGACACCTGCCAGTCATTGCTCCGAAGTATCTGTCACAGTAAGCACCAGTAAAATCAGAGGAGCAACACTGTTTCTGGGCCAGCAAATTGGGGACACAGCTGTGGTGGGACATGGTGCATTGCACATATTCTAAGCTATCACTTAGTCCATGTATAGCATTTCTCCAACACACACCAAAATGTGCAAGCTCTGATTTTCTAAAATGATGCTCTTGGTCATGCAGTCCATTCTACAGCAAAATATCACATTGGGGCAGCTTCGTTTTACAACGAAGTCAAAGAGAAGAAAGACATCGACATAGTTAAAAAATGTCAATGCCTTGACACAGAGTTGGTAAACTTTTTAGATGCTGCTCAATTATGTTTTAGACTGCAAGTCCCCTACCTGTGCAATAACTCTGAACTTCATCGAGTTCTTCCTGGTGGTCAGGGGTCTGGTGGACTTGGGCCTTGTTGCTCACTGGCACCGTTCTGGGGTGTACAGCCCATTCCAGCATCTGCCTCCATGTCCTTTGGAGAACGCCAGAGCCGGTCTTGTCTGCACAGGAGGAGCTGTCATGCCACCCAGCAACCCCACCAGCAATGTCAACAACAAACGAGGTGAAAATGTTGTCTCTAGGTGAGACTGCAGGAAGTACCAGTAGGTCTGAGCTGGAATTGAGCAAATTGCTGCTGCCTGACCACTGACAATCACAAACTGCAGTTCAGATGAAGGCTGCTATGTAGTGATGTAAAAAATTCCTTCAAACTAAGCCAAGCCAACTTCCTCCAAGTAGTACCTAAGAGGACAAAAGCACAGCAGCAATAAATCTCCCTCCAGTCCCCTACCCCTGCTAAACTTGGTCATTCTAACAGGCAAGCTTGGTGTACGAGAGCATTTTCTATGCTAAGAGGCTGTGAGGTGCTGTCTGGTTTAATAACGCCTCTTTAAAGCATTTTATTTCCTTTCTAAAAGCAAAAAGGAAGCCCTGTTTACAGGGTTACAGAGAATGCTGCTTGCAGCAGCAGGCTTTGGCCAGTTGTTTTTCCTTGCGAAGTGCACAAAATTAATTTGCAGCAGCTTTGGATAAGAACATACAATGCCAAGGTCCTGACTGTGAAAAGCCAAGGAAAGAAGCACTGATAACAATTTTTTAAAGCTTTGTTGGGGTAAGGAATGGATTTTCAAGGACACTGGGATTGAAACAGTTGCCAAAACTTCGTCATCTGTGTCAGCTAGAAACCTTTCTCCTCCAAAATAAATGATTTTGCTTTCCTCCTGTCACTTGGAATCCCAGTTTTGCTCTAAAAAGGTAACAGTGCGGGGTTGCTTCTTCTACAGCTTTTCTCCAGGGCTGTCTTTAATGAGTGAACAAAACTCATGATAGAATAAAAAAAGGAGCTTAGCAGTTAGTGGCACGAAAGAGGACGACGCATTTTTAGAGAGCCATTCCAGCAATGCCCCAAATCAGGGATCCCTTTTCCAGTGATTTCAGCCTAATTAATTGTGTTGCTGGACTTCTTCGTAACTCCCTTCTCACTTAAGGCAGCTCCCTATTTATCATCCTGCTTCAGCAGGGACGTCAGCCTTTCTCTGTGTGAGAGAGAGAGAAAATACAGCTGCAGTCAGCGTGTCCTGACAGACCCAGGAAGGCAGAGCTGGCACTGGGAGCTTCAGGCTAATGCCTAAGCCCTGCCCTGGTCTCACACTCCAAAACAGTTTTGAGCTGGAGTGAAATCCCAGGGAGAAACACCCGGGCATTTTCCCTGCGTGTTGGAGATGTAAAGCAGCAAGGACACTGTTCACTGCAGAGGCACAAACAGCCTGGCTTTAACCAGGTACTCTTGCACAAGACATTTCCAGAGGTGAACCTTTCCCTCCAAAATTAAAATGTCAACTTTGATGGTACATTAAACAATTTCATCACTTCAAATGCCTCTAGTATACTGAAAAAACACAAAATCCCAGGGGTTAGTTTTTGATCTTGCACAGAGAGAGTGAGAACCCCTTGTTGTAATGGGGAAGCCCAGTAGCCAGAAAATATACAGCACTGGAGTCCACTCCTCAAAGAACTCTAAATATATTGTCCTGCTATTTACATTTAGTTTTAATGCTCCCTACCTTCGATATTGGCATTGTATTACACAAGCAAGTGCAGCTATGAGGGTTTATTCTCTGAGAATTTAGGGATGCACAACCACATCTAGGCTCAGACCTCACTGCAACCAGAGCCTTCCTCTCTGGTGGGAGTGGTGTGGAAGCATCGCATTCTTTTGCAGCAAAGGAAGCACAAAAGAGGGAGGGGAGCAAAATGACCGAGGTGGTGCTCTGCAGTATATAAACACAGGCAAATCTCCCCCACAGTCTTCTGAGTGCCAGAGAGGTGGAACCGAGACTCGAGGCAGACTTTTGTGGGGTTTGTTTGGCATTGAAGTTGATTTTGAGCATTGTCAGATTTGTTCATTTAATTGGTTTGTAATGATTCGTAAAAATCTTTTCTTTGCATGGAAAAAATACCTAGACCACTTCTGAGTAGGAATAGCTAGCAAAAGTAAGACATGCATAAAAAAGTGTTTGATGTAGGGATTAAAGTTTGTTTTTTCAATAGTCTCTCCTTCTGGTAACACCCTTTGATTTGTAAAGTCTCCAGAGGCTGATGTCATTATGTTCATTCCCTCAGGCAGGAGGAGAACCAGCAGGAGAACCAAGCTCAAGAGACAGCGAGTTCACCACCTAGGAGCAACCCAGAGCAATGTCTCTGGCTGGGGTAAGCTGCCTGGTGACAGGAGCAGGAGGATTTCTTGGCCAGAGGATTGTGCGCTTGCTGCTGGAAGAAGAGGAGGCGCTGGCTGAGATCCGGCTGCTGGACAAAGCCTTCAGCGATGAAGCACTCGGGAGGTTTGACAGTAAGTGCCATTTCATGAGGACTGGGTGCTGCAGCTGTGTGTGTTGCTGTTCCACATGGGTAGCTTGGAAGCCTTTACCTCTCATCCAAACCAGCTTTGCAGATAAAGGTTTTATCTCGAGGAAGCCTTGCTTCATCCCTCCCTCTCCCTCCAGCCCAGGAATCAGATGTAAAATGCAAAAACAAGTGGTTTTTTGTCAAGCCCTGAGGCTTCTATATACTGTTCATGCAGTAAACAGGCTGTCTTCAACCTGACTTCTATTACAACAAAACCCACAGAGCGAAATTAGTGCAAAAATCTCACACTTCCTCTTGGGGGAAAGGAAAATGCAAGCATTGCTATACTGGGTGGGAGGGCAGAGATATCCAGAGCATGCTGTGCGGGGCTCTGGTATGCCAGACTAGAAGGCAGTGACAAAGTTGTGGGTGCAAAGTCTAATGGTTTTCTTCAAACTGTGATTAATCTGGTTAATTCTGGGTGAGAGCTGTGGTGAGGTATTTTAAAAACTGCTTTTGCTAATAACATCATTGCAGTTTCCTGTTTAAGCAAACGCTAAACACAGAAGAGACGGGACCCATTTGCAAAGTGCAAGGCAGGACTCTGCCTTCTTGAATGGATTGGAGACAGCACAAGTGAGTGATGTGCCCAGTGTCAGAAACAGTCTGTGGCAGGGAAAGCAGCTCAGAGTGTTTTATTTTAATTGTCTTATTTATTGAAATACTGAGCATGTCTATAAAAAGGTGCATAGGGGGCCTAAATTCTGTCAGGTTCGTAAGTCCTTACATTATATTCATTTATGGGTAACTTCCCCCATCACATCTTCACTGCAAGTCTCCTCTTCCTCTATACAGGCAACTGTACGGGAACCCTTGAGGAATATCTCTGTATGATTTGCTAAAGAGCCTCTGTATGATTTGCTATAGAGCATTTAAGTGTCATCAAGGAATAGCAGCAGTGCACCAGAAACCTTGTACAAATTGGACAAGCCTTTATCACGGATTTATACAACTCAAACTTCTTCCTCATTAAATCTGACTCAGTATTTCACTGAGGATTTCTAGATGCCCTTGAGCCTTGCAGCAGCCCTTCCTGCTCTGGTTTCCAGAGCGTTTCCACAGAAATAAACCCAAAACCTGCAGCTACAGTAGAGGCTGAAGCAGCAGGACTGTGTGTGGTTTAGCACTGATGCAGCAGTGCAGAGGCATCTGCACTGTTTTGGGCCAGGAGAGTTTTGTGGGGATAATGGAGCACCCTGGGGAGTGAAAACAATTGCTTGTGTGGGCACAAACTTGGCTGAACTGCAGCAAAGGTTTTGATGGACTTTTTTTTTTGTTAACAGGCAAGTTCAATGCCCTCTTTCCTTATCCTCCCTTCTTCCTCCACTGAGCACTGCCCACATATCCCCTCTCCTATTCTTTTAACCTTCCTTCTGCCTATCTGAGCAGCACAGGAGGTAGGGAAAAATCAGTTACCAAAGCCTTTTTTACCCCATTTACCCAAATAGGTAGTAGGGACCATAGACTGACATTCCAGATGTGTTTAAATAGATTTGAACTCCTGCACTTTGACTGGCAGCCCCTCTGTCTGTATCAGCCCTTGTGGCTATATCTTTTCCAATGTCCTGCCAGTCCCTGTGCTCAGGACTACCTGAAATATTTCCCTGCCATTCCCTTTCAAGCCCTTCTCTATCACAGTGACTCCTGTTCCAGGTGCCGGGCTGCTACAAAACTTGTGGGTGGGGCTGGAGTCTTCTGACCTGCATTATTTTTACTACAGGGACTTTTACTTGCTAGCAGACGTTATCTGGATTTCTGGAATAGCCAGGAGCAGAGCTGAGTGGGTTTTTTCCTCACTAATCTCTTCAGCACCTTGCACTTGCGGTATCTGTTCAGAGTCAGGGCTGTGGGCAGTAAGACAGAAAAGTATGTGCAAGTCACAGGTCTTGGTGCCAGAAGGCACTCAGGGACACTCCGCTTTTGCCCAAACAACTTTCCTGCTGAGAGCTTGACCATCACACTCAGTCTGCGTAGGAGAGTGGCATTTGTGGTCTTCCACAGCCCCAGGGAGACTGGGATGACCCAGTCAGTGTTGAGTGCTGTGAGTTGGAGCCTACCCAGTTACATGGTGTGGCTGAGAATGAACATCACACTGAACATGGTACTTTGGTGCCTCGGGTTTCTTACCTCCCATCTCCACTTCAGATTCATCTTTCTGCCTTTCCTGTGCCTCCACTTACACAATTCTTTTTTTGCTGTTCACTATTGCATTGGCACTTTCTGGAGAAATTAAAACTCCTACGTTGTTCTCAAGTTTAGGGCAAATAGTCTGACTGTATTGCTGAGTCAAAAACTGCTCACAACAGGACTCTGAATTTTATTGAGAAATCATTGCATTTTCAAGCGAAAACTACCCCATAGCAAGCACAGAATTTACTTATAACTCAGAGGACACAGAAACCACTGGCGAAGAAGAAAAAGCTTTCCCAGTGAGTAAGTACTTTGTCATAATCACTTTATGCAAAACTGGAGAGCTGACGAATTTATTCTGTTCCTCCCCCTCTGACCTACCCACAGGTGTTCTTTTGATGCTTGGGCAATGGTTTGTGTAGATGGAAATCAAGTTTCTCTCTGCTGTCCACCTCAGACTGAAACCACTGTCTGTCAGTCATTTCTTCTTTCCTCTCTTTGCTTCCAAGCTCACCTGTAGTTTTCTCTTCACCCAGAGCAAGACAAGATCAATCTGCTGATGCTGCTAAAGTGAGCAAGGCCCAATATCGTACTTACCATGGCAACTTCTGCTGGCTAAAATGGAATAGAGGAGCAGATTTCCTGACTCATATCATGCACACAAACTGCAAGCCCAAACAAGGCACAAAGCACCAAGACAGCAGATTTCTTGGGATCAGCTTTAAAATGGACAGGCTTCTCCTGTACTTTTCCCAAAAGCTTTGATTTGCATGTGCAAAAACTTCCATTTTCCTAACTCCTGCCTGGGCACTGTGATCACTTTGAAGGGGTCACAGGTCAGAATTTATGTTGTGAAAACTATTTCTGTCTGTTCTTGGGATTATTGCAATCCCACCAAGCCTTATTCATGGAGAACATCAACCTAAGGGCAGTAAAAAAGACTAATATTTATTAGAGCAAATCTAACTATCAGGTGCTTAACAGAAAGCCCAGCCCTAGTCTGACACTTTTGCATCCATGCAAGTAGAGGTCAGAGTGAACCTTCTGGAGATGGAGTCCCAGGAAATGAATGCAGTCTGTAAAATAAAGGAGCAGAAGAGAGCACGTGGCAATGACTGTGGGAGGGCAGTAACTCTAGATTTAGCAACAGTTTTGCAAATGTTTCACAAATCTTAAATCTCAGACCAACTGTCTGTGGCGGGGGAAAAAAAAAGCCCCTTAAGCCTGTTGCATCAGAATAATTGTTAAATTGATACAGGGCTACATTCGAGCATGCTATAGAGAAAATGAGATAAAACCATTTTAAAAGATACTCCCACTCAGTTCCAGATCCCAACAGCTGTCTCTCTCAGTGTTTCATATTAAAGACATGGGATGAAATTCTGCCTGCTTTGGAGCTGGTGAAAAAGCACCAGGATACACAAGATTTCAGTCATGGCTGAAGCTAAAAGCTGTACGAATTAATCAAGTTCTTCTCTTATCTAAAAGGGGCATTTGATTATGTGGGAAGAAGACAGAGGCTGTGCCTGTGGTGCAGAGTCCCTGCCCAGTAGCTGTGCCTGGGGAGCCACCTAGTGCAGCCACAGCAGAGGCTCCCAGAGGACTTGCTGCAATCACACCACCTCCTTACAAGTTGTGGGTCACGCTGAGAAAGTCCTCTCCTCTCCCGGGGTATTGCTGCAGCCAGGCCAGACGACTTCCCAGCAGAGCAGCATTGCCTTGGCCTGTAAATTTTTCCAAGTGATCATCTGGTGCTGGCTCATGTTTGTGTAGCTCTGGGCTGCAGAAGGAACGCTTCTGCCCAGCACAGCTTAGGGAAGGATGGCTCTGAGACCTAGAGCTCCGCTAGGGTCACACACAGCAGCTGCTGTGGAGGGAGAGGGCTTGAAAAGCAGGATTTAATCAAGCCAGGGCTGAGGTAGCTCAGGAGAACAGTCTTGAGAGTTCAGATATGAACTAGAAAGACGCGCAGGCTAAAAATGACCCCACAGCACAGACACTGAAATGCAGCCAGAGCCGAAGTTGGAAGAGGCACTCTAAGTCCTGGCCAAGGTACAAGAAAAAGATGTGTCAGAGCTTTATGTAATTTCCTAGAAGAGCTGCAATACAGGCAAGGTAAAGGTGCAGAAAGTAGGTACGAACACATCCCTGTGCTCACATGCTCTGGGTGGAGAGAGATCATTCATCACCTTGAAGACAGGAACACGCAGCGCCTGTTCAGTACACTTGGGTGAACACGTCTGTAGCCAGCCCCTCACCACAACATGCACAGCTAAAGCTACTCCTCTGTGAACTTCAAAACAGTCACACCTAAAGGAAGCTTGCTAGCAGTGGGAAAGATTTCTTTTTAAAAAATAAAATAGAAAGAGACATGTTGAATATTGGCTCCAGACCTATGGTAGGCAATGCAAAATTAACCTCTGTGTAGCACTGGAGTTAGCATTTGACAATAGAGTCATGGGGAAATGCCTTCTGTTTCACGGCCTTAAAATATCCCTGCTGTTCCTGGACAGCCAGCACCTGCCAGGCAGGGCCAGCCCCTCACCACTCCTTCCAGTGCTCTTCTTAAGGTGCCTGTAAGGTCTTGTGCTCTGTTTTCTGCTGCCCCTGCAGAGTTCAAGGGTAAGACTGAGGTGAAAATCCTGGAAGGGGACATCCGAGACGTGACATTCCTGCACCGTGCCTGCCAGGGGGTCTCCCTCGTCATCCACACGGCTTCCCTCATTGACACCCTGGGCCTCATCGAGAAGAAGCTGCTCTGGGAGGTCAATGTAACAGGTGAGCAGGGGAAGCACCTTTCTCAAACCCACGTCTGTGCCCTGATCACTGTCTGCTCGGGACAGGGAGCACCTGTCCCGTGTCTGTTTTGAGCCAGGTTAACGGGGCTGTTCAGTGTCTTGCACAGACATACCCAAGGGTGCAAAGCCTGTGTCTGTGCAGCCCCAAGCAGTTCTGGGCCTCTCCACACCCAGCCTTCCACTCCAGGGCAGTGCAGGATCACTCACTCCTGTCAACACTTACAGGTGCCCATCCTGAGACCTGCACAGGCTCTGCCTTCAGTGGTGATAGTCATAAACCCACGCTCAGTGGAACTTTCTGAAAGAAATTCACATCTGAAATCACAATGCCCACCTCAGAAATTGGCTCTTGTTCTCCCTCCCCACACAGCATCCCTGCCTGTGTACATTTTTCAATTTTTACAAACACTGCAGTCTCTGGCTGCAATTACAGAAATGTTGCATTGATCCAGAGCCTGTGGCTCTCTGCTTGCTATTCCTTTTCTTCTTCCTCTTCTCCTTTTCCTCCCATTTGCCAGAAGGCGGTTGACAGGAACAAGAGCTCTCCCACCCTGAGGTTATAATTTAAAATTCCCCAACAAACTCAAAGCTGTGGGAGGGAGGGTTTTCAGTGACTCAGTGATGGGATGTTCCCTTCTGCTAAGGAACCCCCATTCTTCATGAAAGATCAGATGAAGGGAGAAGGTTTAGACTTAGGAATGGTCCGTGTAGCACCAGTTGCCAGGAAATTTAGATGTATTTCCTTAAAGAACGACTTCACCCTCCATCTGTGATGCCAAAACCCTCAGTGCCATTCAGATAACTGGTACTGCCTATCCTGCATGCACACTGACCTCCCTGGCTGTGTTGCTTCAGCAACTTGGGGGGGATTTGGGGAAGATGTTCTTATTTACACGAACAGCTTTCCCAGTTCTTTGTTCTTCTCTGCCACAGACAGAGGGCTTCTTCACAGAAAAATAAGGAACATACCTGTACAGGCATCACTTTCACAAAAACTGGCTACTCACCAGTGTTCAGAGGAAGACAGAGTTCTTGGTAGTCGAGTTGTTTCTTACATGTACCTTCAAACCACTGGGATGGCGTTTTAGCTGTTTTAGCGTGGCTCATTGCCTGCACCATTAGCTTCCAGACCCTTTCATTTCTGCTCAATCAAAGCCACAAATTGTCAGTGATCAAAAAAGAGAGCCCAGTGGGCAGCCTCTCAGGCTCCTGTCAGGAGGGAAGAACAGAAAGGCAAGTTCCTGGAAACCTGTGCATTGGGTAATGTGAAAGTGTACATGGTTGCTAGGTCAGAAAAAGGAATTATAAAGCTCTGTCTTTATGACCATACTCCTGCTACAATCTGGTTTTTTCACAGCAGAATGTGTTGCCTAAACACATTTTTCCATGGGGAAAAATAATTTAAAAAACAACAATTACAAAAAAAAAAAAAAAAATTAAAATGTCCCAAACCCAGAAAGCTCTTTAGCTCTGACTCCCCACTGCTCACTCCCCTGCCAGCAGTGTCTGCCTGTGGCTGAAGGAAGCCCACTGGGCCAGTGAGGGTTAGCTGATAACATTTGCTAGAATTAAATACCACCCACAGTCCTGCTCCCAGAGCCAACTGACCACAAGGTCAGTCAGTGAATGCTGCTGCCCTCTCTCCCCTGTTTCCTTCCATTTCCATTCTGATGCTCCTCTGGCTTTCTGACCAGCCAGGGCACTGCTGTGTACCTCATAGTCTCGCAGGATGAGAGTTTTTTTTCTCCTAGGAAATAGAACTTGTACAATATAAATGTGTGAAGAATCAGATGTGGATGTTCACAAACCACAAAGGACAGATGAGAACAAGTTAAACATGCCCTGATGCAGGGCTTTCCTCCATTGCCACACGATATCTCAGAGCAAAAATATCTTCTTAGGAAGGAAGGGAAGCAAATTTTTAAAAGGAAGGGAATTGAGAAAATAATTAATTATAATCTAAACAAAATACCTTCTGTGAACCAGATCCTCAGCCAGAAGGGCAAGCAAACCATGGAGACCCACTCACTGAATAAAGCATGTAATAAAGTAATAATTGACTTTATTACATGCTGTATGAAAGGCACTCAGATTCCCATTACTCTAGGAATCTTTAAATTTTTTACATACAACTCTGATTTGCAAATAAACCACATTTTACTTGGGTGAAATTCATCTTGAACAGATACCAACTGTCAAGATAACTTTATGTTTGCTTTTTTAAAACTTGCTATCTCATTTGATTTTATCACGCCCTTCTGCACTTTATTACTTTCCCTCATTTTCTAAACAGTATTGGCAGCAGGAATTAAGCTATTATTTTTAGAATAATATAATAAATTAATTTTTTCCCAGATGACCCTGGCTTGTGTGTCATCTAAACATAGTGACTTGCATGAACTCATTTTTCACATTAATTTACTCTTGTCTGCGTAACTTTTTCCGGTGCAATTCCTTAATGTTTCTGAAAGCCTCATCCAGATTTGTTTTCCATTTGTTTCAATTTCTTTCTTTTTCTTCTTCAAGCTTAAAAAGAGGAGTTTTGGTGCCCTAACAATATTCAGTTCAATAATTCTTCCTATTTTTCACTCATTAACGAGTCCACATTTTGCTGCCAATATTCCTGGCTCTTCTGAACCTCTTTAATTCATTATATTCCTTTCAGTCACACTAGTCTGATCTGCATTGTGCTGCCTTCAGTTGTTGCTGTAACAGACTGAGCAGAACTTGGAAGATCATTTATGTGCCTCATTGCTGGTGTTTGAATTTATCCCCTAGATTTTAGGCTACACTCTCCTGATGTCCTATCAGTCATTTTAGTTTAATGTTCCTTTGCCAAAGACGTTTCCAAGTGTCTTTGAGCTGTGTCTTCTCTTCCAAAGTCGCTGGCCTTCTTACACTTCATTTCTCTCATTACACCATGCACAGCAAATAAGGCAATTTCTGCCTCAAAGCTGGGTAGAAAGAGAAGACTCTAAATGCAATTATAACAACACAACTTATTAAAGTATTTATTTCCCCCTTCAGTGTGCTTTCCTTGTTTAACCTTCTTGGCTATTTGAAAGACTTTGAACAGTTGACCTCTGCTGCCCCCAATGAAAGCATTATGATAGGATTTTAAAAGTAAGAAATCCTGTACTACTGCAAGTAAAAGCCAGAATGTGCCAGAAAAGGAGGCATACATACACCAGCATCATTTTTCTCACTGCACTTCATGATCTTTCACTACATGTTACTGTGCCTTGCTTCACCATGTTTCCCTTCAAGCCCCTCTCTCTAGTCAAATCGAACAGTGGATAGACTTGCACTGAGTGCACTGATTTTGGAGCAAACCTTCAGGTCCCAGATTAATTCTGTCCCTGCTAAGCAAACCACCCAAGAGCATCCTCGAGCCTGAAAAACACGGGCTTCAGCATAGAGAATGGATGATATCTAAGGAGAGGGGCAGCTTCTGAAGGTTCTCTGCCTTAAACTGAGTTAATCCAACCAAGAGGCACGAGTACCTGAATCTGTGGTCAGTACCCATGCTAAGTTAAGGAAGGGCAAATATTTGATTCTTGGCATTAAAAAACCCACAACATGCAATTAGGACCAAATGTTCACCCTCGTTTAACTCTGGAAGGTGCACTGATGCTACTCAAATACAGATTCAGAGCAGGTTCAGTGTCACTGAATATACTGCCCACTTCAGGACAGGATTCTTCCAGCTGCAGGGAGGGGAGATCTGGCCGAGCTCAGGCCAGAGATGCTGTTTCTGATCTGAAAAGCCCGCTTTTTCCTGGGTGGGGAGCTCTAGACTGCCTTGCATGTTTGTTTTTTGAAGGTACTCAGCTGCTGCTGGAGGCGTGTGTCCGCTGTAACGTGCAGCACTTCATATACACCAGCACCATAGAAGTGACAGGCCCAAACTGCAAAGGTGACCCCATTTTCAATGGTGACGAAGATACAGCTTATGAGAGCACATCAAAATTTCCTTACGCCCAAAGCAAGAGACTGGCAGAGGATTCCGTGCTGAAAGCAGATGGCCAGGTGCTGAAGGATGGCGGCACGCTGATGACTTGCGCCCTGAGATCCATGTACATTTTTGGGGAAGGGTGCCCCTTTCTCCAGGGCCATCTGGACAAGTGCCTGCTGAACAAGAACATCTACCTGCGCTTCTCCAGGAAGGAGGCTCTGGTGAACCCTGTGTACGTGGGGAACATCGCCTGGGCTCACGTGCAGGCAGCCAAAGCCCTCCGAGCCCCGCAGAAAGCCAAGCACGTCAGGGGCAAGTTCTACTACATCTCAGATGACACTCCTCACATGAGCTACGCCGATCTGAATTACGAGCTGACCAAGGAGCTGGGGTTTGGCATCGAGCCCCAGCTCCCCATGCCTCTGACAGTGCTCTACTACTTCTCGCTGCTGCTGGAGATCGTGAGCTTCTTGCTGCGGCCCTTTGTCCGATACATCCCTTCCACCAACCGCCACCTGGTCACGCTGCTGAACACCCCGTTCACCTTTTCTTACAGGAAAGCACAGCAGGATTTTGGCTACGTGCCCCGCTACACGTGGGAGGAGGCCAAGCAGGGCACTGGTGAGTGGATTGCCTCTGTCATCCCCCAGAGAAGGCTGTACTTGCAGAGCAGCACTGCCTAAACACGAAGAGGAGCTGAAACCCAGCTAAGCAAGAAGGGCCTTGAGCCAGAGGAGAGCTGGGTGAGCAGCAGCAGCAGATCTCCACAAAGCATTTAAATGAATACTTTGTGTAAGAGCCCACTGACACCCCCGCCCCCAACGGCAGAATAAATAAAAGTGAAATATTCATTTGTTTCTCGAGTACAGGCTGATGAGGGTAACTGTACTGCATGGTCCACGCCCACTTCTCCATCTTTGCAGCACAAAGACTTGTTTTAGTAAGACTCCACACAGTCCATGGTGTGAACACTTCAGTCCTTCTTTCACTCCACGCCACCTCTAAGGCTTTTGTAGAACACAACTCCTCCTAGAAGTATGATTGCACTTCACAAATGTGCACCACTCAGCTACACCCTGTTCACTCAGTGCTTGCCAACCTCACCGAACAGGCAGCAGGCAGAAGCAAAAGCTGTAACAAATCTTGCTCACTTTTTCAAGGGTGTTGTGCATTTCAGGTGCTGTTCACCCAACAGCCAAACTTTGAGCGCCGTAAGCACAGTGAGGCCAAAAGTACAATATAAGTGCAATACAGTTTTAGTTAGGACAGTGTGCGGAGGGAGAGAAGGGACAGATTTGGTCAGGAGAATATTTCTTTATACACTCTCATTTTGCAATAAATCTGGCCGGTGTCCAGCAGAATGACTTCAAGAAAATGAAAGGGAGAAAAACATTGCAGGACAGCCTCGGTCACTGAGGGGTTTCCACTGCAAAGTCAATGTATTTGAGAACACTGAGGAAAAATAAACAGTGCTGAAAAAAATCACGCTCTTACCACATTTCAGCTGGGAAAAAAGGCTAACTTTAGCTGATAGGTACACATGTGCTGCCCCTGTGCTTCTGTGATGGCCATATGAGCTTCTGCAGAATGTGTAACTTGACTTTTGGGCAAAAACGCAGATCTTGTCTGAACAAACAGATGTGATCCAGTGTTTGTTTCTTAAACATACATCTCACTCGCTGAAAACAACTCTAAAAGATGGGAATTTCTCTGTTCTGTTTTGGATAGTGTGAACAGAAACATTTTACCTGACTCGGTACTAATGTAAATAAATCACATTTCCAGGGATGCTGACAGCTCAAAGTCTGTGCTGAGTTTAATTATTCAGTGCCCTAGACATTAGATAGTCCCAGTGCAGATATTGCTATGTGCTTTAGTAACATCTTTGGTTAACTATGTAAGATCTGAAGTGGTCGAATACCAGACACCAGAAATTCCAGTCGTATTCTGGGGACACAAACCCTCCACAAGGGTACGGGCTTTGGTTTCCATCTGCTTGTGAGGAGATTACTTAACCCCTCCTCCCTTCAGATGTGTGATGATTCACCTTTTCTGCCATGGTGACATTACCAAACATCCTAAAGGAACACGGGGCGACCTCCCAGAGAGGTGTGGGGAGAGAAGGAAGGGGCAGAACCACTTTGGGTGCCGCTGCTTTAGGCCCTAGCAGAGCATCAGCCGGTCCTGTCAGGCCTCAGCTCTCCCTGCAGCTGGGACATTGCAGTTCGATCTCTGTGCTTTCCTCCCCTCCATTCCCTTCCATGGACGCTGCTCCTCCTCCCTCCCCTGCACACTCTTATTTTATTTATTCAGCTCTCTGCACACCCTTAGAACAGCAGAAATGTGCTCAACACAGTAACACCCGTAGTTTTTCTAGGCTAATGGTATTTTATCCTAATGGTCAGTGAGTACCCAGAAATGGGTGCAGCCATGGCTGCTCTGTCACTGAAGTAGGAGTAGGAAGGGCAATCCGGGCACAGGGAAATAGAGCAGGAAAGGAAGAGGGAGAACAACAGCAGCAAACCTGCTAGTTAATAGGGGGAGACACTTAACACAACAAGGGGTGGGTGGGATATTAAAACACGTACCAGAAAACTGGGACATCTTTCCACAGGTTTAACCGAGGTCCTAAAATATCCACAGATGCTGCCAGAGAGAATAAAGGACAATTTTTCTTCCACAGTTCAGTGACTTGTTTCTCAAGTGCAAGCTCCCATTGCCAGAGCTTTCTTTGCCATTTTTGCCCTCTCAGGAAGACAGTAGGATCTCTTCATCTCTCCAAGAGCCTTGCTCCCAACAACCGGATTTCTAAGATGCCAAATTCCTCCTTTGTTGAACTTCCTCCCTGTGTCTTGCTACCACATCCCTTCCCTCAATCTCCATGACAAGCCATTCCTGCTAACGGGAAGTTATTGCCCATTTCTGTCCCTCCCCGAGCTCCCTTGGGTTGGCATCTGTGTTGTCTCTTGCTTCAGGTGGCTGCCCAAAGCAGTGGAGTGCCTGCAATAAAACATCCTGGAAGCCCAAGGGAGTGGATACCTGGACACATTTATCCTGCTGCTCAGCAGGCACCAGCACTGTGTGCGCTGTTACCCAGTAACAAACACAAGCCACTAAAGATATTCCAAGGATACCAAGAGGGAGAACAGGCAGACTTAATGCAGAGGGTTGGTCTGCTGCAAGTTCTACTTTGCAGCAGCTTGTTTCTATACCCTTACTCTTAGCAGGTCAGCAAAATGGCTACAAAATGTACTTGATCAGGATGAGCTTTAATGGTTTTACATCAGCTGACCAGGACCATTCCTGTGATTTAATTAGTTTGTCTGTCAATCTCTAAAGCAAACTATTGGTTATCAATGAAGTTCCACTGTCAACAGGATCACAGTCAGTAAGAAGAACTTTAGTTCTGTATAAACAATGGAAAAACCCAAAAGCATTAAGGCTGCTTTGCTGGAAAGGTGTTTATTTACCCTTCAGGCATGCAGAAAATGAAGGAGTAGCAAATATGTATCATTGATACCTATATGCTACAGGCAAATTAATGACTTCTGGTTCCAGCAGGTACAAAAACCTACATTTATAAAGACCACCATTTGCTGTTAAATATTTTGTCACTGAAGAAGAGCAGACTTTTGCTTGCTAAAATGGACCAGGAATAATGCACATTTTGAATAGATTTAGGAATAATGAAGAAGCTCCAGAGGAACAGAAGCAAAAGTGGCTATCACATCAACACCAGAAGTCCATGTCTGAAATTGGTTTCATTACTGTAGGACACAGTCAATGGAGGACAGTTGGATAGTTAATGCCAATGAGCATGTTTTCGTGAAAAATCCATTTTATCATTTTATCAGACAAACATGACACTGGTATTCTGAGAGCATTGCAGACTTCAAATAACAATAAAAGGTTTTTTACATTACGAAGTTAAATGGATTAATACAGACTAAATTATAAGAATCATAAAATTAATGTTAACTTTCTCAATTATGATCTTTTAAATTGCATTTTTATGGGTTTTTTTTGAAAAGCTTTGGCTCAATTCATAGACTTTGTGCAGAATAACAATGTGAAATATTTTGTACAGCCCCTGTTACGTAGGAAACCAAAAGTAACAACTGTTTCTTGACCTGAAAAACCTGTCACTTACACATGCAGATATAACAGATTACAGTGGCTGTAAAGCTTATTTGGGAAGTGGGAGTACAGTCGGGTACATTCCAAAAGACCAATTTCCCCGCTCCTTGTCGTGACCCCTGTAGTCCCATGCAATTCTCTTCTCCCTCCTTAAAGCTCTCATCTGCATCTCCATCTCAGTTCAAAAACCAGTGGATAACTGGAATTCATGTATGGCTGTGCAATGGATTTCTTACTCAGACCAATGCTTGCTATTTCTAGACATTCCTCATTCACATAACTAAACTTGTCACATTTCTTAAATAAGATGTGTCTCTCCAGTGCTGGCAGCAAGCACTGAATATTAAGTAGTTAAGGACTAATCTGCAAAAGGGAAAAGAACATTAATCAAAAATAAAGATTTATTAAATCTCCAGTGTGGTTCTATAACAGGTGCCACTCAAAATGCTTAACATGCATTGTGGAAGACCACTGAGAGAAAGAAAGATTAGAGGTTTTTTTGCTGCCTAAAATGTGGAAAGACAGCCTAGAAAGTTAAAAGAAAACAAAATACATGAGGGCAAAAATTGCTTTGAAGGTACTTATATACTCGGTAATCATCTCATCCTTTCATATTTTTTATGTAAAAAGAAAATTACAGGGATGAAGCATCTTCAGTTTCCCTATTTTCTTTTTCAAATATTCTTGCACCTCAAATTTTTCAATGTGGTGATTTCATCAGAAGCTAGATATATATTTTTCTGATAATCCCACATGCAATTTTAGTTATACATTATATATACATTTAGGTTTGATTAATCTAGACCAAAAGCACACTGGATTGTTTGCACGCTTTATCTGGGCTTTCTACATGCTTTATTTGCAAGTGCTGATGACGTAAGGAATGTGTACACTCACCACCAAGTCCAAGAACATTCAGGGCAGGCTGCTTTTGGTCCATCTTGCAATTGGTATCTCTCGTCTACGGGCCTCTTGCAATAAACTCTGGCACACAGGGGTTGCTGCAGCAATGGTCTCTCTGGCCAGCCACGGGGAACAATCGAGAGGTGAAAACTGCTTGACCCCGATCACGGCTCAGCAGATTTTGCGTCTACAAAGTGGCTGAGGCGGCCGTTCTGCAGTGTTCACCTTTTCCTGCTTCTAGGGACTAGCCCCCTTAAACGTACTGGTTATGGATGTCCAGAGAGGAAGTAGTTGCTTTTACGATGATCTCATTTAATTTGAACTCTCTGCTCCTGGCATTGCTATAAATGAGGGAAAGGAACTAGGAAAACTTCACAGCAGGAGCTTGACCGCCTCTTGTAACAAGCACTGCGACCATCTGCAAACTGACCGGCTCCTCCTGCAGGATGCAGAGCCCAGGTGGAATCTCCTGCCCGTCAGTGCCTCTGTGCCCGGTCTCAGGCTGTGGGAGCAGCCGGGAGCTCTGGAAGCCCTGCTGGGCATCAGGGTGCTGGTGGCAGAGGGCAAAGCTCCCTGCTGTCCTGGAAAGGCTCGTGGGAAGCGGCCACGGACACATCTGGGAGAGGTCCCAGGGTAAGGACCAGATCCGCACTCTGATCTCGCCACCCTTTCGCAGGGAAGGTGTTTTGGGCGAGGGATGTCCTGGAGCGGCCGCTGGGTGGGGTGAGTGCAGTGTAAACTTGGACTCTCCCTGTGCGTCCCCTTCCCGCAGCTCCCAGGCGAGGACACAGCGGGCAGAGCGGGATCGGAGCGCAGGAGCAGGACTTGCTCCTCGGTGGCATCCTTTGCCTGGAGAGGAAGGAGCGTGTGAGCAGCTGCTCGGCAGGACTGACGCTTTGCCTCAAACAGTTCAGATCTGCTGGCTCTGTTGGTCTGTGCCTCTTGCTGCCACAAGATGGTATCTTCAGCGATGGTTTCCCTCGCTTGCTCTGCAAAGCCCAACTTAATATTCCGACTGCGGAGTTTCTGTCTTCACAAAGTCTGCACTTTTATCACAAAAAACACAGTGCAAGGTTGCTGGTGTGGGCTGCCTGCTGCTGGGTACGGAGGATCCAGACAAACACAAGACAAATGATCAACCCTGATACATCACAGAAGTAAGTATTCATCCCACCTCCTCTCCTGCTAACATTCCTGCTTTGCAACCCAAGACAACTCCTCTTACAAGTCAAAATTTCACAGTGTCGCTTTAAGGGAATGACTTGATACATGTATTTCAAGAAAAGGTCTCAGGTTCATCCTCTGAACATTGCTCCAGTGGGAATGATGCCATGCTTAGCTGTGACAACACAAGAACTACAGCACAGCTGAGATAGTGTCTGGAAGAAGCTTCCAAAACCAGATCGTGACTGTCTAGCTTTTTGTTCCTGTCTGAGAACAAACTGGTTAATACACTGGAAGTCTGCTGGGTCTCTCTGTACAAGCAGATAACTAGCACAGGATTAAAAAAATCCCCCGAGTTTCTCCCTTCCTTCCTCCCTGCAGCACTCCTGCAGCAAGTGGTGGAAGAGCCACTGGTGATAGAGACAAGGTCGTGTAAGAATCCCATACATTATTCACTTTGGTGTGGAAAAATCATTCTGTCCCTATAAAGATCAGTGCAAGAATCCAAAAGTAATCGTGGGGCTCACATTTATATCACAGGAACATTTTACTTGGATGTCCTGGTTTTGAGTGCTGTGTTTTGTACTTGGTTACTGCGAGCCATCTCACCTGAAACCAGGACGTTGCCAACTGTTTGAACCAGAGCAGTCAACAGGATAAATTGCCTGGTATGGCTACAGAATGAAGATCCATGTCTGCTTCACATTTAAGTTGCAAAAAATTTTGTTTTCCAAAAAGCAAGTTGCTCTTACTAAAGCATTTGTAGCAATGGTCAGGGTGAGCTTAATGCAGCAGTGCCCACTCTTGATCATTTCATGATGCTGGAACTTCTGCCAGATTGGGAAATAAGCCAAGTTTTCTTTTTCTTTATTTTTAAGGGTGGTTCTCACCATTCTGAAAGAAAAGGCCAGGGCTTGGAAATACTAAACTATGAGTGACCCAAAGGCTCGAGATTTAAAAAAACCCCACAACTGCAGACATGGAAAAAGATCCTCAAACTTATTATTTAAAAGCAATCTCATAATTCTTGCAGCCTGGCTCATCAGTTTTTGAAAAATCAGGCTTGTCAAGCAGCTAAAGTTCAGTCTTTTCTCAACAGGAGCCAGTTAGAATCTCATGGTGCCCACAGAGGTTAGAGACCCTGTAAAAAAACAGGTGATTTTTTTCCCTCCAGGAAGAAGGCTCCTCACAGTCACTGTTCATGTCCCACATCACAAATTCATTTTCATCCTTTGTATTGATTTTCTGATCTGTTCAGGGCAGACTGCTGTGCCCCCTGTGCTTGGCTGGCTCTGCTCAGCCTCGCTGACTCCTCCAGCAGGGAACTTTGCACATCCTGGAGAGTTACATACATAAGGGTGGACAAAGGCTGTTCAGCATTTGGGAGACACTGCGAGTGTCTGACATTTGAACCTTAATGTTCAAATGACACCATTCTGGAAGTCAGTCTGATACTGTTATTAAAACAAATCATGACTTTCAGATTCTGACCTGACCAGCACCAGAGCACACCCAGCCACATCCTTGCCCCTTCCCAACAGCTCGAGCTGGCAAGAAGTTTCTGCTGCAGGGGTAAAAAAAAAGAAAGTGGGCAGAGCATCTTCCTGACGCAGCTAACAAGCATCTGGCCCTGAACACAACCTGTTGAGAGGGAACAGCTCCAGGGCTACACAGGGTTCTGTGAAGGGGTGGATGTGCTTTACCCATAGACTTCTATTAAGAAATAGCACGAGCAGGATCTGGAGGAAATTTGAGGCAGTATATTGCAAGGTTTTCTTAGGGGACACACATGAAAAAGCAGTATTTGTGTATTATTTAAGCTAATAAAAAATCAATGCAACGATGTCACCTGGATGTGGCAGTGAATTTTTCACTGCTGTCACTAAACTCATCAAAGCCTACTTCACAGTAAAGTAATTAATTCCACGAGTTGATGGCTGGTGTGTATTCAAAGATTTGGAGGATTCTTTTCCTGTGGAAAATTTCCACTTCAGCTGCAAAATAGCTAATGAGAACCTGAAAACCTAACCTCACTGTGATACAAGTAGAAGTACAGTGTGGCACAAGAAGTACAGAGCTTGGCACAAGGTTTAGCAGACTGTAGCACTGGTTTGGCACAAATGGTTACTCAAGTTACACTGGTTCTAAGATTTGAGCACACTAACAGCAAGAATCTATGGGTTCTTTGAAACTGCCTGCCTGGCCAAAGTGTACAAAATGCAAGACCACGTATCAGTGCAGAGCTAAGGGAACACTTGCAAAAATGCCAGAGAACTGTCAGGGAAATCCCTTGATGTGAACATTAATTAGTGTAGAAATAGCCCACAGGCATAAAGCACCTCAAGTAATAATGGGATGTGTACCCAAACAAAGGACAAGACGAGTCACATAGAACTGGGGGCAAAATGAATTTACATGCATGCAACAGAGAGTATCTTAGGAGATTCTCTCGAGGGTACTGATGATCTTCACTTATTTTGCTGTGTAAGAATCACTGCACAAAGGACTTTATTTGCAGACTGTACAACTCTTCTGTTTTGATACCATATTCTTATTACTTGGGTTTTGTTCAATTAACAATCTTTAGATCAAAAGAGATTGGTGTCCTTATGTTGGTAACGCTGTGCTCTAACACACTGCAATCTGTTTCTGATTTCTCCACAGCAAATCCAGTGGTGAAAGGTCACTGGATAACCGTGTTAGAAAACTTCAGAGGAAGTATTTTGGTGAATTTCTATTCATCATTACTCAAACAGCATAGCAAATGTGAATGAATTACTGCCATCCATGAAGTTATGAAAGGCTTTTTACTTCCTGATTCAATGGCATTTTACACTTGTCCTGTCCTAGAAGCAGGTAACAGAGCAAAGGAAAGAGCTTTTATAAATTCAACCCTAGACTTAGATCCCACAGGAGCTCTGGAATGCAGGACAGGAAAGGATCTCCCACATCCTCGATTCAGGTACGTGAAACTGCAGGCAAGCACAAAACATCACCCTTTTATTTAGCAGATATAAACATGTTTTCTACTTCTAGGACCTCATCGTCAGAAACGATTCAGGCATTGCAGGTATCGGTTTGTGTGGGGCTTTTGTGTTAGGTTTGTCCTCTGGGAAAACCAGCTTTTTTCTCTCCCAGCATGACCAACCACTTGATGTGTTGTGGGCAGCAGTTATCTCCTCCGTCAGCCTTCCACTCTGCCAGGCTAAACTCTTCTCACCTCTCCTGATGCCAACTCTCCATTCCCTGGCAAGCCTCAATTCTCCTGTCTCCACAGAGATGAGCCCTCCTAAATACAGGTGACCAGAACCACACCCCACATCTCAGATGTGTTCACTCATCTCTGCATAGCACTGACATGCTTTTTGTTCCATCAGAAACACCCTCTCAGTGCATGGATGCTTTGCCAGCACCATGAGGCTCCTTGGCAGAGCTTGCTCTGCTCCCTGACAGCCGCTATTGATTCAGTGACTGGACTCATTCCAAAGAACAGCCCCCCCTCCATGGATGTCAAGGCCTATTAAATACCAAGATAACCACCTATGGCTCAGGAAGCTACAGATCACTTCAGGGTACATTTCGGAAGCATCAAAATTCACTTTCCTGCTCTTCTGTTGGAATTTGCTCTTGATCAGAGTTGAGTCAAGATACGAGGTCAGACAGACCTTAGTTTTGACTCAGCACAACCAGTCTTTTATTTTCACTTGCTTTTTACACCCTGCATTGGTGATCCACGTATTATGGCTGACTGTGTTTCATTTTTTCTGTTACCCATTTCAGATTGACAGCATCCCAGATTAGAGTGAAAGGTTTTGTTCCCAGTCCCTGGAAGAACAAGTTTGCATTTCGACTTTTTAAATTTCTTTTGTCCTCTGCTGTTCCAGGCCTCAGCATTATCGGATCCTTCATTCTCTGTATTGACAATCCTTTCTAGTTTTTTCTACAAAAAAATTATTCTTACCACTACAGACAGACATCATACCTGCCGCCTGTGACTACTTGTACGATGGAAACCATCTAAGAAAACAGTGACACTGTTGGTACACGTGGACACAGTGCTTTTTCCCTCCTCCCCAAATTCTTCCCCCAATTTTTACCTGCAAGTAAGTTTGGCTACACGAGTGACTGCTCTTTCTCAAACCTTTTTGCATGGCAGTTGGCTCAGCCTGAAATATTGTCAAAAAGACTCTTGCTCTTCACATTTAAAAAAAAAAGCACACCATCACCAGCCTTCACACATCCCACACGTGAACCAGCACAGATAGAGTAATGCTTCCTTTCCAAAGCCCACAGAAAGCCTATGACTTTGCACTGAGAGAAGCCAGCTCCCAGAGCTAGAAGACAAAGGCTAAAAATAACCCATTAAAGGATTAATTTCAGGATTTTTAAATACAGCTAATTAATATGCATAGGAAAGGCACACGGTCTCCAGGAAGGAGCACACACAATCACAGAGTCTGCAAGGGAAGGGAGGGGGGGTGGGTGACATGCAGGCAGAGTGCCAACGGAGAGATAAAAGAGGATATTCCCTATATATATCCCTTGGGCAGAGAACACGCAAAAGAAAGTCTGTTTCAGACGAGGTGGAAGCAGAGGGGTGAAGCACTTCACTGTTGAAGAGGCAGAGACAATGCCGTGCAACCACAAAGGACAGGACACGCTTTGATACACCAAGAGAATTCCAGTGAGGTGGCTTAGGGGCCGGGGACACCACAGGGAGATCAATGGATGCAAAAGCTGCTGCTTTGGAAGTGATGCTGCAGTTGGAAGCTGGGTGCAGCACGAACGTGCCCGTGCAAAAAGCTAAGGAGCAACAGCTGGATGAAAAACTGGATCTCAAGGTGGACAGCATGGCAGTACAGCAGGGGTCATGTGTTGTACTCAATTATGGCACTTTGGAGGCAATTTCCTCCTATGATCATTACATCCTGAGGCTGAAGCACCCTGGGAAGGTTGGGCATTGGATATAAAGCACCGAAATAGGACATGGCACACCATGAAAATGAGGTGCCACATATGAGCAACATGGGTGACGTCAGACAGAAAGGATTATCTACAGCTAACATGAATCACAAAGCAAATCTGGTTATTCACAGGCTGCACTGCAAAAAATAGAGCTATAGCAGCAGTTCCAGGGAATTTCAAGGTGCAGGGGGAAAACAAGCTTAGCTGAAGCCATTTCCTCATACCAATTTCCCTGTGAGTAACACTTAAACAATTGGAAACTTTTTCCATTTCACAGACAGCAGAGGAATGGACGGACAGACTTTATTGCCCAATTCACTGGCTACTTAAGTCTCGAGAAAAGCTGGGGGTTTAACCTGGTGGCTTAAGAAATTTATTTTGTACCACTGCTTGTCTGTCTGTCCTTTTACCCTCATCTAAAAGGATCTCTGAACCTTTTAGCCATTTCCACACAATTTGACAAGTGGGGAGAAATCTCAAGCTTTTGTGAGGTTTGGTGGCTTTCACAAGGGACACAGAACAGCCTCCAGCTGTTGTGGATGAAGCTGCATCTTGAGAGCAATCTGAGCACTACGGGGACCCGTCAGAAGCAAGTACAGGGTACAGGGGTTTCATTTTGCAACACGGGGTCTTTATACACGTTTAAGTTAACAAAGTCCTTCGTAGATCTGCAGGGGAAAGAAAAGTTGCAGCACCACCAAGCCTTTGGAATACGGACAGCTTCACAGTCCAGTGCTACAGGATGCTGCTATTGGAGGCAAAGGACAAAAACCACACCCTTTTCACTTAAAGACATTCTTTATTCAATCTTTTTTTATATACAATATTATTTTTTAATCTGTAAAAAGTACATATGCAGGATTTCAGGTCAGAGGCAGAAGGTTTCCACATCAGAAGATAGACTTTTGCCCTTTTATTATTTTGGAGGAAAAAAATAATCTGTCAGTTTTAGACAAAGCAAGAATAAAGGCAGAATGCAAATCCAACTTCCACCAAGCGATTAGGATTAAAGGCAACAATTCACGGTAACAGGTCAGGCTGTTTCCTCCGACTTTGGTGGTTCCCAACTTTCCTGGGCAATTACAGAGCAGTTTGTTAGAAGGCGCTGACAGCTGAAGCAGCTCGTGCTTATCATCTCTGCTACAGTTGTACGCACACAACTTGCAAAAGAGCCTGGGTTTTCCTCTTTGTATGGCAACTCAAACTCTGGAGTCAGAAGACTGTTTCTCAAAATTCAAGGAGTGAAAGAGGGTTGTCTTACTCAGGGTGAACCGATCTCCCAACTACAGTATGGATCAAGAGCTTGCTTTCATTTTTCTCTGGTATCAAGAAGCCTGTTTCTTATTTGTCCCCTTAAAAACGTGGACTAGGCTTAATAGTGTAAATATCAGGCTCAATTTTCTCAAAGCCTGTTCCTAGAGCCCTTAAAACGTAGACTGCCTCACCCTCTTCTGTGGGTGCCATCACACTGTTGATTCTTTCAGTGTTAATTCTATCAACCTCTTCTCCATTCACACAGTTACACAGGGAATGTGTAACTACTGTCACTTCTCAGAATCCAGGTAACATTCAAACCTTGTAAAATACTGGGTGGGAATATGTCAGTGTTTTTGGAGCTAGAACACGGTGAGCCACAAGTTTGGAGCAGGGAGCTGAAGGAACAGCAAAGGTGTGACTGGCACACAAAGGTGTGACTGGAACTACTTGCTTTTCCTTCTACTCCAGGGCACTTGCTATTTTCTATACTTTTCCTGAACATTCAGTTTTAAGGACTATATTGTGCAGCAAAATTAACGCTCAGAATATCATTCAAGGGCTTTGTTTTTATTTAGAGGACAAAGCTAAGAAGTTGACTTCTTGACTGCAGGACACGCACAGCTCCAGGGTTGTTAAGGGAAGCTGCAGAAATCTGGCTTCTTTGAAAAGTCAAGCTCTAACTGTTAGAAAAAAATTTACTGCTGGCAGATCCTGACTCGACAGGCAAGTTTGAGGCTTGGATTAGGAAAAGAACCACACATCCTTGTTTTGACTGCATGCAAACAGGAAATAGACAATTCTGGGATTTCCAGGCTCTTACCCAAATCCAGTGTGCCAAAAATGTACATAATTTTGTTTTTTATTTCATTCTGTAAGGGGAGAGGGTATTGAAGAAATTGTAAAATGGGACAGCTACCTAAAGAAAATGAGGATTGTTTTGTTAGAGAGTACAGTGCAAGACTCAGAAACAGCTAGGACTAAAAAGTCATTTTTGTGCTTAAATTTACACTCTTATCTTCAAGAAAGTAAGACAGCAGCAACAGAATGGAAATGGCAATATTCTACTGTACCTTATGTACCCAGAGGGAAAACAGTCTGAACTTTGGGTTGCACAGAATGCCATTTTGCAGAGCAGAACCTACATTTCTGTGAAGGACTCAGAACGAGGGCACATCACTTCAGTCAGAAGTTTCAGTATCTGTGTTTTTTTAAAATTAAGCACATACCTCGCCCAGAACCCATTACCTCCAAACTCTGCTTGATCTAGGAAATCTCAGGATGAAATTTATGAAAGACACAGCAATTAGTCCTTAAAATGCATTGTTTTTGATAGACTCTGCACATCATTAGCTTCTGGAGGAAAAGGATAGTTGGTATTTTAAGGAGTAATGGAGCATCACTCCAAACTGACAGTTGTTGGGGTACTTGGAAAATGAGAAACAAGTGTCCTTTATTTGGTACCTGCTGCTTATCTACACAAAGAAATAGCAGTACTGTACATCTGTTTTGAGAAAAACACCATCCCATAACATGAAATGGCTTAGTCCTCAATTCAGGCATTCTTATGGCAGTAAGTTAACCCACTGGGATTCATGGAGAAGTTAAATTTGAAGGGTTCCTCTTTAATTCACAAGAGGGGAATGGAGGAGGAGCAGCAATGATAAGAAGTTTGCTGTTTCTGGGACTCCAGAATTCTGTCCTTGACCTTTCTCTGAACAGACTGGCAGCCATTCTACACCTGCATTTCTCAAGAGGTGTACAGGGATGGGTGTATGGAGCAGAAAGTGCTTTTATTATTTTTTCCTCTTTCTTTCTTCTTCTTTTTTTATTTTTTTTTTTTAAATTTAACAGAAGAGTCTGCTTTTCCTCTTTCTCCTTTCTACTCAGAGAGATTTGGGAGAACAAGGCAATCGAGTGCAGTTTTAAACTAATAACAGCTCTCATAGGATCAGAAAAACAAATTGAAAACGCAACATATCTGAACTTGGGAAAATGAAAAATTAGTAGTTTTTCAGTAAGTCACTGAATAATAATTAGAAAAATAAATTAATGTGGGGCCAGTAACAAGAAGCCATTTATTAAGCTACTCCTAATTTTAAATAAACAATTACTGAAATCAGTACTATTTACTATATCAATTACTTTATAAGTTCTCAAATTATTCTTAAGATACTGCTGCAAATTACAGTAACAAAGTAACTGGTATTAAGGTACAAACATTGAGACTGGAACTTTTTCCAAGCTCCATGTTTTACTTCTCTTAAACTAAAGTAACTGTCTGGAAAAAAACATCTGATAGCATTTTTACTTAGACCATATGATGATGTCTATGTCTAAGTTAGTGTCACAGACAAATGAAGAATAATTTTGGGGGGAAACTCTACGGTCAGATGTATTATAATATGATAAGGAAAAGAGGTTTTTTTGTATAAAATTTCATAGAAAAACATTTTTGAGGGGGAAAAATACCACTCACTCCCTTCGCTGTAGTCCACTGAAGACGTGCTTCAGCACAAAAACATCATCAAGATTTTTTAAAGACTCAACCTGGGCACTCATTAGGAGGGAAACCAGCACCTAAAGGCTGTTTTTCAGCAAAGGGGCCAATCACCATGGCCAAAAGATTTTGAGAACTATATAAGAGAATAAAAAGAATAATTTGAGCAGTAAGGGTTCTGAACAACAGTAAAAAGAGATTGAGGAAGACAAAACTGAAAAGATGAAAAATCTGGAAAGATTCAACTTTTCTTAGCAAATAAATGAAGACTGAAAAAGACTCCATTTAAGTGATACTGTCCAGCCCAGCCATGAAGTACTTGAATAAAACCCCATGCAGGCAGCAGCATCATAAATTAATGAAAGAAGAGACTCTTCTGTTTCTTTTTCCAGTCACATGTAAGAGATGTTACGTTGTTTCCAAAGATCATGTTGGATTTGTACTGGAGCACCCAGAAGAAAAGCAAGTTTCATAAAGTAAATCAAAGGCAGTTTTAGGCTTCTGTCACACACACACACACACACACATATACACATATATATATATATGTGTGTGTGTATGTATATATATACCTGCAAAGAAGGTTCTGTGAACAGAATCCAAAGAATGAAATGTAACTTTCAGGAAAAATCCAGACTGTATAGAAAAATACAAAGCAGCAAGCTCTGGCTGCTTAGCTTAAGGGGAGCTTCTTTTACTTCCATACACTGTATCCTCCCATATGAACCACGAGACTGTTATGCTCGTGTTGTCATCTCTGCTTATTTAGCTAAAAGAACCAGGACTAAGAAGAGAATGGTTTGTTTCATGTGACATAATTTGGGAGGAAGGGAAACTTAGGCTCCTTCCTACTCCTGTGATATGTTCCAGACTCTGACTGAGCGTGCCAAAAGAACTAAGCCCACTCTGCTGACAGTGAAATACAAACCAAATGCTTACTAATTGACTTTTCTTTTTGGATGTAAGCATTATTTTGTAGAGGAAAAATGAGGAGACAATACTTTTTGTACTGTAGAGTTTAGCTCTAACAGCTTAGAGGCTCTGAGAATGGCTGCCAGTCTGGATAAACAGATGCTCCTTAGAAAATTCAGACAGGTACAGAAAGAAATTCAAATCCTGATGCTGCTGGTGCAGTGGTGTTGCTTTTTGTTGTTGCTTTGTTCATGCCATCATGAAAAAAAAAAAAAAAGAAAGGAAAAGAAAACCTAGGTATTTGGAACCCACCCAATCTGAAGAGGTGACTGTGTGTTGTTCCTTGCAACAGCAAGCAGCAAGTTCCTCTCCCTGGATGGGAAAGCTTCTTCTTCCTTGTGCTGCTGCATTAATATCATCTGTAGATTCCATGTCTTGCCAGGGTTCAAAGCGCGTGAAGTCTCTGTCCTGCAAAAATCACACTCACGTGTTTTGGTCATGTATAAAACAGAACTTTTAACTTATTTATATGTTGAAGAGCTTCGTTTCCCATGCCAATACTTGCTTGACTCGGGGGTCTAGGTTTACCAAGTGTCTGTCTGTCTCCTCTCCTGCTTAAAGTCTCAAGTGGTCCATGTAAACAAAACAGAGCTGAAAACAGTCTCTCTTCCTCTTCATAGAGCTGTTTTTATCGATATGCAGGATTTCCTGACAGTGTGGTGTTGGCTAAATGTAAAACAGGCAGAGGATGAGCTTCTGTGTTAAAAACCCAGTTGTCTAATGGTAGAAGATCATCGTTGGAGAAAAGCAGATACAAATACCTGGATACCAAGACAGAGATGAAAAACATGGGTATTAAAGCAGAGCACAGGCAGGCAGGGGCAACAGAGCAGCTTCAGGCCCCACAGTTCAGCAGCTACAGCTATAAACAAATTACTTGCTTTCAATCTTTGTACAGCACACACACAACCTTCCCTATTATGATGATCTGAAGTCATTTTTATTATGATCAAGCCCTTCAATAAAAAGTTGTTATAAAGAGAGCATTTTAATCTTTCCAAGAAACTTTTGTTTTTCAAGTCTCCTGTCAAAGGCTTGCAGTGTAAAACAAACATCAAGACACCAACCACAAGTATTTGGGGGACAGGAGAGCAGAGAAGAAGGTGTCAAAAAACTTTTCTTTATGGAGTAAACCCACTTGGAAATGACTAATCCTCTTTAATCCAAACCAAAGACTTTATAACAGCACAAGAGAAGCTACTAAACCATGGCAGGTATCTGATTTGTCATCCCTGTTCTGGAAGCTGGTTCAGCTTCTGGTGAGAGGAAATGGGACAACAGATTGTGCACAGGGGTTTCACAGATGTTGTACATTATAATACAATGCAGAGGACATGAAGCATGTAACAAAATAAGGGTTACTGGACGTATGCAGAAAAAAAAGTATTTGTAGCTCCTTTTTTCTTAATGCACACTTTTGAATGTGGCTGTGCTATACTCTCTAGGACGTACTGGTAGTAGGGATCTGTCAAAGTTTCCTAACCCAACTGCTACAACTCAAAAGACATTTCCCTTGTTACAGAAAACCTGACTGTGTGAGTGCAAGCACAACAGCGTGGGCGTACAGGATCTCTCGGCTCCTGCTGGCTTTCCTGCCATCCAGAAAAAGACAGCCCTTGCTGCAATTGACAAAGAAAGGGTGTCATTCCCATTAGTGGACTCTGCCACATCCACAATGTGCACACTTGTTCTGCTGTTCCTTCCTTCTCTCTCCATCAGACACAGGCAGTGTCTGCTGCTTGCAGCCGTGTGTCACTGCCTGATCAATTCTCCCGCTGCCTTTATTTGCCAGCTCTATCCACAATCCAGGCAGTGGAGCTCTGCTTTTTCTTTCCTTCCTCATCAATTTTACTGTTTACACACAGAAATTTCTTGCAGAGATGATTCAGTTTTGTCACACATATCTCATCTCCTTCTCCACACTGTTCATTTGTCTTTTAAGCATCAGGTTCTTCCTTTCCCCAATACTTCTGCCTCGCTCTCTCCTGCTGCAGCTCTCCAAGCTCTTTCTCACTACAGCAGCAACATTTCATCTTACTCAAACTCACCTTCCTCATTTGATTCCCACTTGCCCTTTGAATAACTTCAGCAACCTATTTCTCCATCTTGCTCCTTCCCACCCGACTGGTACCTTCATGCCAGGTACTGCCCAAAACTCTCATCATCTGCTGTGTACCTTCAATGAACTGAAGTATCCGAGCAGCAACAAAGCGTATTTGGGACAGTTACCAAATTTGAATTTGAGAGGAATGAAGACGCACAAGTAATCATCAATAGCAGAAAAGATTACAGGAGGTATTCCATAAGACACATTTTATGCCCCTCTTCTGAGGAACATCTTCATTTTCCTCATGACATCATACCCAACCCTTCTGTCTTCATTTTCATTTGGGCTATCTTGCTTGACCTTATGTCATCTGTTTTATCTCATTTTCTGGCTTGGCCACGCCAATCGCATCCATGTCAAAACATCCAGCTCTTCAATAAACCTTTGTTTTGTCCCACAAGCAGAAAATGCCCCAACCCAAAAGTCAGTAAAAATTTCTGAGTTCTCTCCTAGAACTGCCACCTTCTGCAATGCTTGCACTGTAGTGTATCCAGTTACTGAATGATGCATCAGTGAATTTTCAGATCTCCTTGTGATTATTTAAGATGCAGATAGGATTCCGGTGATACATCAAAAGTCAGCCTTGTCACCAACAGAAATCCCTTAGGAGCAGATTTCATTCTCTCATTTGGCTTTTATAGGCAGATCAATCAAATAACATCAGGTCCTGGAGAGGTACTGTTTCTCCGACCTGACCTGTTTGAAACTGCTGCCTCTCTCTTTGGGACCACTGCTTTTAGTCTGCAGAAAATGAACTTGAAGGAGTAAGTGAAGTAAAATTAAAGAAGACAACAGAGGAGGTGGCAGTGGCTTTCTCTTTATAACGGTAACAGGAGGCAACAAAGTATTGTGATTGCATAGAGGAATTTGGTAAGGAGCCAGCAGAAGGACAGAATAGCCACACTATCCCCTTACACACGATGAACTTGGAGCCCCTTCTTCCCAGTGAAACACACTGTGATGCCTGAATTAGGCACAAGAACTGCCATTTTCAGAACCTGCTTTCTCCCTGTTCCATTTTGTGCTCCTAATACTCAAAATCGCTCTTTGCTTCCATCAGCTACCTCTGGAGCCATTACATTCTTCTAAAATTTAGATGAGAGCTTTTACAGAAAGATGCAGGAATGAAAAGGACTTACTTCAAAGTTTCAGCAAGGAAAAAGCTCTGCTGTACATCGTCGTATGTAGGAGATGAGGAATAGACATCCTTGACACCAGAAAAGCCACCACTAACTCGGCAATACTTGTCAATTGCCTGCAAAAAGGAAGGGAAAAGACACACAGAATTTAATTGTAGAACAAAATTTGGAAACTGTAAAGCATCAGGCTTGATCAACAAAGAAGGCGGTTCTTTTCATGCTGCATTATTCTGCTGTGAATCTGTTTGATGGAGGATGCTATGGACATTAACAGTTTATGCTGAAAAAAAATAAAAAATAGACTGGACACATACAGAAGTAGCATCCCTCCAGGGTTATTGATGACACCACATTTGGCAAACTGTTACATGCTAAGAAAGTACTCTGGGGAAGAACACTTTCTTTCCTGGGTATTTACTGTTGGCTGATATTGATGACATGACAAGGACCTCTGTAGACTTTTTCTCTGAGCTCATACAGCTCCTCACAGGTAATGCTGAGTGGAACATCCATCAGTCAAATCAATGCAATATGTGCTATGATGTGCACATGAAGGTAACAAACATCCCTGGATTTCGGAGCTGGAAGAGTCTGAAGAGTTATAGGAATTCTTTGACCAGTAGTTAGTCATGGACATTTACTGGAAGTAGAAATAAAATACTGTACTCATCTTTATGGACGGTTGATTTCATCCTATAAACTCTCCTAGATGCTGCTTTCTCCCCTCATCTCCCTCTCCTACATATGCTGTTCTCTGTTTTCTCTTTATACAGTTGAAACTCAAGTCAGCTTGTGTGCTGGACTGCAGCAGAGCTCTTTAAAGCATGGAGTTTAAATCCATACATATTCCATGGAGGAAGGGGCCCAATGGATTCCCCTCCCCCCCAGCTCCAACACAGTACTGTGAAAAGCACAATGGAAGAGGAGGAGACTGAGAAGAAAGTGTTAGCAGCTCGGAGCACCTCTCGCCTACACTTTCATTATTCCACTCGCACGCACGACCTTACAGCACGCAAGGATATCAGCCATTAAAACTGGCTCCGAAGAAACGACTCCGAAATGATTCACAGGTTATTTGTGCTTCCCTGCTGCTTTGACTGTGCTTCCTCAGCAGACACCAACTCTTTTAATAGATTCATGCAGGGACAGAAAAGAAGCAGGGATGAAGGAAAATGTTTGTCTCGGGATGTCTGTCATTACCAATGACTGAACGTAGCTACCTGTAGCTCAGTAATCCATGGTTCAGCCCGACAGCCTGTGTGACGCTCCTCTCCACACGGTGCTTTAGGCCCAGATTTTTGTTAATTCTGATTTTTGCTAGTTATACTCAACAGAAGCTGAGGGGAGTCAAGGCAGGGGAGCAAATAAGTTTTGAATGATGCCCTTTTTATGCACAGAAAACAGATTCAATCAAAAACAGATTCAATCAAAACTCTTCAAGGACCTCACTATCGCCTTTGCATACTAGAAACACTGGGAGACAAAGAGGAATTTTCCACTGGACACATGCACAAAGAATGGCAGCAGATGCTGTCACTGAAATCAGGAGGAAAAGCGAACAGTCGAGCAAGATAGCCAGGACAGCAAATCACAGCACAGCAGAACTACAGCTGACCTCCTCCTAGAACACACTCTTGCCCTGTGGAAATGCGAAACTGTTCATGGACCAAAGAATAATCCATACTGTACAAAGTTCTTTCAAATGTCCAAAAAGCAAGGTTTTTAGAAAAGCAAGTGGAGAGACTGGCAAAAGGATGTTATTGGAGTGGCTGTGGCTCTAGAGCCTGAGCGTATGCCAAGAAAGGTACAGTCTCTCTTGGCAAAATCTAATTCTTGCTGTAACTCCTTATCTCAAGCACTGCTTTCTCCAAGCTTGGATGGAAACGCTCCATTTTTTGTTGGGACTCGAGTCTAAAAGAAGAAAGTGTCTGGATGAATTCTTTTCAGATTTGGTTACTTGTGCAGGCTAGGGCTACACTGAGACTATTCACATGCTGAGATCTGGGTTGACCAGATTTTCTCTACACCAAAGAGAAAGGTGTGCGTGACACATCTAAGCCAACAGTACCAAATGCATGACAATCTCTTTGCACAATCTTGCACATCAAAAGTGATGCTACCTACCACACGGCAGCCAAACAACAACGTCAACAACATCAACGAAACAAAAAACCCCAAGGCCACCCTCCTCACACAAAATCAAACCAGACCAACCAACCAACAACAACAAAAAGGAAAGAAAAAAATTAATTGCTTAGCCAGCTTCTGAAGAAATAATGCATTTGCATGTTCCTCCCCTACAGCTGCCAGGCAGGTGTTACATAAATAAACAAGAGCCAAAGCACTTTTGCTTTAGAGGCAGAAAATCAAGTGCCTCCTCTTGCCACTATCCCCTTTTATAACACTGCAGAACATGACCTTGTGTCTGCTCTGAAGCATGGCAAAATGGGAGGGGAAGCCCCAATGGTTACAACTCCTGCCAGAAATTTCAAGCATGCGGAGTCTGACCATGCAGGTGTTTCTCTGGTCAACCAGTCAGCAGCCCTGATGCTGTGTGCCACAGCCTGGACAGGAGAAACCTGCTAGTGACTGTGGCAAAATGAAACCAAGGAATAAATGGTACCACTGTTAGGACAGCATCTCCTTCCTCCGGAAGAATTAAATCCCCAAGTCAGTGTAAGAGACAAAACTTGCTTATTTTGGAAACTGGAGTTAATGGGCAGCACTGAGATCCTGCTCCGTGCTGCTGAGGTCTCATGCTTGGGTAACTAAGTGCAACACTGGTGAAGCCAGCAGGCCTACAAGCTTGGAGAAAGAAAATGTATGATCTATATTAACTTTTTTTCCTTACAATTATCAAGTAACCTTGTATCTTCAGAAATTTCTCCTTGGGAAGGCAGACTCGTGTTCAGAACAGGCAAAGGATTTACCCTAGCTGATCAGAGTTCTAGACAGTACAGGTAGTAATGAAATGTACAGGAAAAAAGCCTCTGAAAGATTGCTTTACAGCTATTCATCCAAATAGAAGATTTTAAAATATGAACAAATAATTGTCCTTGATTCAGAGGTGTACAGAACTTCAGGACACTGGCTGAAAAGCTTGGTGCCACAGACAAGCTGCTTAAATGCCACTTGAAATTTGCAGTGTTCTGTCTTCACGCAGACCTCAGAGTACTTGGTGTAGTGGCATCAGATTTGCCACCTGGATACACTTTCAATCCAAACTTGAAGACCAGTCTCTCTGACAAAACAATGCTAAAATAATTGCACCCCAGAATACAAGGAAGCTCTAAGATGACTGGGAAGGTATTAAGGTAATGCTACCATTATGAGGCACTGGCAAACTGAGTAATTTTAGGATGCCATACCTGATGTTAGTTCCAATCAATTACAGAAACAGGTGGAAAAATATAGAAGAATTAGAGGATAATTGACACCAATCAACATGGTTTTATACAAAACTATCCTGGTCACAAGCTTGATTTCATTCCTTGAGAGCTACAAATTTGACAAAAAAAGGTAACTGCAGAGCTGTAATAAACTTAAAAGCTTCTAAGGCAATTGACATGGTACTTTAAGATGTTATGGGAAGACAAGGCAGCACAATACCGTATCAATATAATTCAATTTAAAACTGACTGACAGTGCTCTAAGAAGGAACTGGCAATGCAAAATCATCACAAAATAGAGCTGCTTCTCACAGAGATCCACAAGGAGCAGTGTGAAGTTTTATCAATCACTGCAACACTGCTGCTGGCTAAAATGACATACGTAAATAACAGCAGACAGTGTAATCTGCTGGTAACTGGGTGCCAGACAAAATGAGTTTCATAAAACCAGGCACACAATCCTAAATCTAGTCATGAAGACTGTGTAACTGCAGACTCGGGCTAGCCTGGAAGGTAGAAACAACCTTTGGAACACGGAGACACTTCAAAGACTTCCATGGCCATGTAAGAATTCAGTCTGAGTTCCTGCTAGAACATTGTGGCAGATGCACACGCAGGGACAGTAAACAGGGAGACAGCAGCAGGGACAGAGTTTTATTTTTGCACAGGCTGAATTTTTTTTTTTTTTTGCGAAAGTAAAAACTGGAGTATGCAATTCTAAAACTCATTTTTATAGAAGGATGATGAACTAATGCAGGTGCAGGCATCTGGAGAAAATGTTTTACAGTGAGAGACAATACAAGTTGTTTAGCATCTTCAGTAGAGTCAGTAGTAAGCTTATTACAATCTATGAAAATTCTTTGGAAAGAAAACATGGGGGAAAAGACATTTTAAAATGGCATAGGAAGTCATAGGAAAATACAGTGATTGAGAGCTGAAACTAGGTAAATTCAAATGGGAAATAAAACATGGGTTTTTTAACAGCAAGAGTAAATAAATAATGGAACAAACTAGCAGAAGTAATGGATTTTCTAGTTTCCTTTATTCAAACACAGAACAGAACAGGAGAATATTCAACAGTGCACTCCTGCCAAATACACGTGTCTCGACTCAAAAGTGACACGAAGTGAAATTTCAGTGCCTGTAACATACAGGGAGGTCAACGTGAACCTAAGTTCCATGGAAATAAAATTTGATGTGCCTCTAGATTGGACCTCAGCTCCCTCAGTTTCTCTGAGGGTGTTTTTTGTGGCATATGTGACTTTTCTTGACTGTGCCAAAAACACGCCCATAAAACAGTGCCAGTTTCTTCACCAGCTGTCATACTCACAGCTTCTAACCCATGAAACTGTGAAACCATATTTCTTTTACCTCCAACCTATGTCTGGCTCTTTTCTGTCTACTGTACTTCACTAAGCAGAATCACAGAATGGTTTGGGTTGGAAAGGACCTCAAAGATCATCTAGTTCCAACCTCACTGCCACAGGCAGAGATGCCACTCACTAGACCAGGGTGCTCAGGGCTCCATCCAACCTGGCCTTGAACACTAACACCCACAGCTTCTCTCAGCAACCTGTTCCAGTGCCTCACCAGCCTC
>VZTA01010784.1:102659-112748 GCA_013398855.1 Mohoua ochrocephala
AAAACCATTGCCTCTTCCCCTGCCACTATATGCCCATATAAAAACACCATCCCACCTCTTTTAATAAGCCCTCTTTAGGTACTAGAAGGCTGCAATGAGCTCTCCCTGAGGGCTTCCCTTCCCCAGGCTGAACAACCCCAGCTCTCTCAGCCTGTCTTTGTAGGAGAGGTGCTCCCACCCTTGGATGACATTTGTGTCCCTTCCTGGAACCTGCTCTAACAGGTCCATGTCTTTCTTGTGCTGAGGACCCCAGATCTGGATGCAGGTGAGGTCTCTTGAGGGCAGAAAGCTACAGGTCTTTCCACTCCATCTTACTATCAATCCTCAATCTGCCTGAAGCTAGACCAAGTTTCAGGTCTTGTCTATTATTTTCACTGTTAGGAGAAGCTCTGACAAACTCAGCAGCCTCAGTGGTGCAATCCTACTTAGTGAGATACACAAGTCCACAGCAAAGAGTTGAACCTTTCATTCACACAGCTCAGATTAGTAATTGGCTTTACATGCCTATTGTGAAGTGGTGGCTCTTATTACTTACAAATAATTAGCCTGACAAGGATTTTAGTCATTTTCTGTATTTACCCTGAGTATCTTGCATGCATATTTCTGTAATACTTCAGCCAGCCCTCCAGCACACCATCATCCAATTTGACTGGCCCATACAATTGAGATGAATGTTGTCTCTAGTGCTAAGTATAGTATTAGGGAGAATTAGCCTTTTTTTCATTAGGAAAGAGATAGAGACCCTGTCACAGGGATTTATGATCACTGAGGGAATGTAAGATTGAACTTCCTGGGTTTTCCCCCACAGACACTGCATTTGGAGAGATGTAACAAAACAGGCCTTGGAAAAAGCATAGCATTTGCACTAAAGTGCCTAAGTTTTGTCAAAAAAATATAGATAATAAATCCAAGTATGCTTCAGAAGTTGGAAGGCAAAAGAAAGACAAATTCAGACAGTGTTGTACAATAGCAGTAAGCCAACTGCTCTGTCACACAAGATTCTTCTCTATTTATAAATGATGGAATAAACACAGCCAGAGCTGTGTGTGATAGGGAAGAAGGAAAAGTAGTGAGTAGGTGTGAGGAATAAACACAAGAACTTATTATCTATATGCAATGAAGAGAAAACCCTGGGGAGCAAAAAGCTTCAAGCTTCTGTGTCAGTATGATGGTGGGGTAAGAAAATTCCTAATTGTGGGAAGGAGGGGTTTGCAAAAGCATTTATGAAGAAGTCCAAAATATTTTATGGCTGTGTTCGATAAAGAAATCCTTTAGCAAGGAAACAAGCAGAAGAAGGCAGTCTGTAAGGACAGAGGCAATTAAGCACATGGGCTGCTTGATTTACAACTTCGATGGAGGCTGATAGAAGGATAAAATAAAATCCTACCCCGCACACAGAGAAAATTGGAGGCAGGGGAGGAGGAAAGGAGGGTTTGTTTTGAAAGCATTAACGGGGACCAAGATAATGGAAGCAAGTGAAGAAAACTGAACAAAATGCAATTAAAAGACATGCTCTGCAGTGTGCTTAAGAGACCGATCCTGGCCTGAAAATCTTTACATTTGTAAATTCTTTAATCTATTACAAAGGACCCGACTTCAGCTAGGATGATCCAGCCATAGCTTCTGAAAGGAGCTGGTGTTAGATCAGCAAGCATTTATAATATCTACACAGGCAAGGAGAAGGTTATTAACTCTGTCATATCAGAAACATGCACAGTTTGGGCAGGAGGGATGGTGAGGCTCAATGTTCCATGTTTCGGAGATGCATTTATGCACCAGCAATGCATTTTAGAATACAAATGCTACAAACATGGAACCTGTCTCCAGAATAACATAATTCTGNNNGAACAAAACAGACTAAAAGACAAAACTGCACTAAGTCACAGCCTTAAAATACTTGGTCTCTCCCACGTGGTTGCAGCTGTGCTGAGGCATAGGAATGAGCTTGGCTAAATATTCTGAACCTGTCTTAACTATCTTCCACCTGATAAATACAGGCATCTCAAAAGACCTCTTCCTACTTTTTCCTGGTCTCTTGCTTCTGGAGCCAAACTGAGTTTCAGCCACAGAATAAACTTATTCTGAACCAGGCTCCTGGTTCATCTCTTCCTTTGCTCCTCCCTCATCTCCTTTGGCTGTAGTCAAAATATTTTGTTACTCTCTCGTTATCTTTAACGCTGATTCTCATCTCTGAAACTGGCTTTGAGCTGTTTCCAAAGACTGCTGGAGTGATAGCAGGGAAGTGGAGGAACTCTCAGGGGCTGTGGACTACTGATGACAGCAGGAGCCGTGACCAGTGGATTCTACTTCCATGCCTAAAACTCACAAGCTGTATAATGCTGAATGCACCTCTCCACTGAACATCTGACTCAGCAGATGCCAAACAGCAATACCTGTGCACCCTCATACGTACCCCAGTTTACAGGAACCTGTGAAAATCAATTACCACTTGAAGTGTTCCAGTACCATGAGACTGAAGTGGCTTCAAAGGGAAAATATACAAAATTAGATTATTAACAGGTGATTGATAAAGTTACCTGCGTTGCCTCCCAGCCCCACTGCCTGTACTTGGGATCGTGGGTGAATCTCCACATATACCAGTAGGTCTCAATCACCTCTGGCCTTAGGATGTAATACTTCTCATTTTGCCGTACTGCCACTGCCTCCACGCCACCATCAAATTTGAATGCTTCTGGGCCCAGCTTTAGTGCTGCAGAGGAAACAAACAACAACAAAAAAAGTCAAAGAAAGAAAAAATTTATTCCATACCAATCTTTGCAGGAAGGATGGGTAGGGATGCTATATCCCAAGCTTGTGAAAAAACCAGAAACTAGCTAGTCTTTAAGCAGTCTCATAAATATTTCCTATTGTTGAGGCCTATAATTTTTCTTATGAATAATTTATCCAATTCCTGTGAGAAAACTACCTATTTTGACAGGACTACAGTAATCCTCTTGAAAACTAATGAAACACTAAGAATATAAACACAGTAACACATTCAGTTATAGGATATAATTGAAGTGATTGACATCAGTTCTTTACAAGCCAAAGAAAAAAAGGGTCACCACAGGTTTTCATGTCCTTTGATCCCACCCAGCACAGCAGGAAAAGATCTTGGAACCAAACCAAGTAGCATCATCCCAAATAATCTGTATCTTTATCCAAACTGTCGGTTTAAGGATGTGCTGTCAGGCCACTGTAAGTGATACGCTGTGATCTTCAAGTAAAGGGTTTACAACTGGGCAATGAAGCCTTAACTGCATCTGAAAACAAATTTCTGAACTAAGAGATTCATTATTTAAGCCCTTAAAGGAACCTGTGCCAGCACCTGGAAGACTACTCATGTAAGAACAACGCACCTGTAGAAAAACTGTCTATAATATGAAGTTGCAATTACACATATTTTGTATTACACAGCTGCACATTAGTCCTCAAATTTAACATTAATAATGTACTCTTATCTACAGCTGCACCCCACCATTTGTTCTGGCAGAGAATTTTTAAGGCGCTGAACTCTGAAGCTGCACTCCAGCTTTAAAAATTATCAAAGCAATTAATCGTGTAATTCCTAAGGGCTAGAGGTTCAAATTAACCATGGTCTCACGGGTCTGGAAGGGGAACCTTAGAATACTATAATGAAAAATATGAGCAACTCTCAATGACCCAACAGAAAATCTCCAAAAAAAGTTCCTTAATCTTTTTGTTTCAAGGGACTGCGGCTCTGGATGCCAAAAGAAAAAGCATCACTCTGCTTCAGCCACATGAATGGTAAGGGAAACTCCAGCAAGAAATGTTTATTGTACTTCTTTCAAAATGGGCCAGTTTTATCAGTTTCAGTTAAAAAATTATACAAATCTCACTATAAAATGGAGGAGATTAGATACAGAGTTCTACCTATCCAAAATTCTGTATAAGAATGTAAGAATGGTCATAGTGGACCAGATGGAATTCTGTCTGCTCCAGAATAACATCTCCAACAATGGCCAAAATCAAACGTGGATGGGCAAGTGGAAGCACCCATCAAGTATATGAGATACCTCTTCCCATCTTTTCTACCAGGCTCTAATGTTTTTGAGCTCAAGACTTCTCCCAAACTAGAGATACTTTTTTAGGTGGTCAGTAATTCTTAATAGATTGATTTCCCAAATACTTATCTGGTGCTTCCTTCAATCTGCGTAAGCCTTGAGCATCCAAAACAACCTCTGCTAAGGAGTTCCACCTCTCTGCTACCTATTTGATGCAGAACCACTCTCCAGTCCCTATGGGATTCTGCAAATCTGCTGAATCCTACCTAGAATGTTCCTTTTCCACCCTGAATAATACTATCCAATTTAGTTGTGCCTTGAATGGAAACTGTTCCATGCCTTTAGTTAATCTTCTCGCCTTTCTCTGCAACTCTTCCAATTCTACTGTATCTTTCGTAAAATGAAAGGACCAGCCTGAATACAGTAAAAAAAAACTGGGGACAAGATTAATACAGCGACATAATGACATTTTCTATTTTGCTACTTCTCATTTTGTTTTTCCTGAGTGCTACTGAGTTGACATTTTCATAATCTCAAGAGCAATTTCCTGAATTGCAATGGTCAGTTAACACTCATCATCTAATATGTGAGGTTAGGAATAATTTTTTCATAGGTGCCTCACTTTACATTTAACTACACTGGATTTAATTTAGTAATTTATTATGCAATTATTCAACCTCATAAGGTCCTTGTGTAGCACTTTTTTTTGCTATTATCAGCACACTTACCTTACTGTTCCTGTCCTTTCCTGATCATTTATATATGTGTATGTTTTCTTTATACATAATACAAATTAAAATATGAAATGGAAATATACTATACACTTATACACATAGTGTGTATAAATACAGTATACATTTTAAACACCTATACACATTTGTGTATATATATATCAAATATATCAGAGTACCACTGGTTAACCAGCATTTATCCATTGCAAGAGTGGACTATTTACCTCTATCCTGTTTTCTGTATTATGCCCATTTTCTTTCTCCGTGCAGGTGCTGCTGCTTAGGTAGTAACTGCTTAACATCCCTAATGGGCCTTAGTAAAACACTTGTGAAAAAGCCTTTTGGAAATCAGAGAAACATGACAGCTATGTTAGTCTTATCCACCAAAGAAGCTGGATTTCAGGCAGTTCTGGTGATCCACCACCTACAGAAACTGTGATGTCTTCTCTCACTTTGTAGCCTGCTCATGCATTAAATCTTAAATTATTTACTCACACCTACTCTTAATGCTATTGGGCACTACAGGAAATGAAACTACCCAAGGATGGGTGACCTCTGCATACTGTGATGATTTCACTGAATTCTTATCTGAAACTAAGGATGTAAAATTAATCACAACACTTCTACTAATAGCTGACTAAAGAAAAGAAGCTATTATGGGCACAGTACCTTTCGGGGGCCGTTCTTCTAAGCCAAGAACCATCTAAGGCTGTTTTACAATGCTATAGTGGTCACAATATAATCCAGATATTTTCATATTATTAGCACTGGTAGGCTATAGTCGAGGCAGGGAGAGCAGATGAGAAACAATTTCATCCCAGTGCAAAACTGCAAAGCTAAACTAGCACCATTTTACAAGATTTTAACTGACATAAAGTTGACTTCAATGAGAGCTGTATTTAGCATTGCCAAAAAAAGAGGGCAAATCCTTACACTTTTAGATAAATATATTTCTAATTTTAGAAATATTTTTGAAAATATTGTTTAATGTTTTCTATGTTCCTTTAATTTAATAAATTTCCCAAAAGTAAGAACGGATTCATAATTACAATAATACTTGCTAGGCTCTAACTCATACAAAATTGGAGGAAGAGAACCTCCGAGGTACTTCTGTTTGGGACTCTGAGCCATTCCATCAACAGACATTGCTACTTCATACTTCTCACAAAAACATGTAATTATTCTTGTTTCTTCAGCTTTGCCTGTTTAGCTGCTTACTGAGAGTCTTGGGACAGAGACAGCATCTACTCATAGCCTTGCATATGTCTCAACTGAAATCTTAGTCATCTGCCTTATTCTGCATTAGAATTGTCACACATAAAAACCAGCTAAAGCTGTACTGCAATTCTGAGGACAGCTCTTGTCAAGAAACTTTAAAGAAGTGCAAAAAATTTCAACCTAAAATAAGGTTGAAATGACTGTAGTCAGTCAATACTTTACACACCATCAGCTAATGGCTAGGAAAATTCTTATGCATAAGGGATGGTATAATGCACTAAAAATACTGTGTGCTATAGATCAGCACACAATGCCATCTATACAGATAATTTTGCTTATTTATCTAACCTCTACAGTACCCATGAAAGCTGATTATTCAGATTGATTTGTTAGTGACCTTTCTATTCTTTCAATTTCATTGGACTGCTTTCTTGTTGCCATTTACAGATTTCACATTGCCAATTATTTTATGCCTGTGCCATGTTTCTCACCAGTGCACGTTAAGCATGAAAACAAAGAATTAATACCCAGAAACTGGAACACCTCAAGATGTGCAGTACTGACATAAGCTTGAACATCAAGAAACCTTGCACCATGAGCACATGAAGCTGTATTTTTGTAGCTTTACCAGTGCCCAGTGACAGCCATTATGATTTCTTGTGCTGCTACATGGGCATGCAGATCAGAACATGCCTCCTAGCTTTGTTTTTCTCAATCTTCTCTCCAAACTGAGAGCACACTGGACTACAGCAAAATCCTGAAATCTCCTGTCACAGGATGGGAGATTTAGGATGGCTGCAGCATTCATCTATTGATAGGTTATGGTACAAAAAACCAGTAGAGTAGGCAGGAAGCCAAGGCACCTGTAGATTACACACCATGAGACTATTTTGGTTACAGTTAAGTTTTTTCATTGACTATCAATAAGCCTTTCCAAATCCTCGGTGTTTCTAAGGGGTGCCATGTGCATTCACAATTTCTTGAAGAGGGGAAGAGCCTTGGGAGGGGGGCTCTCATGCTGTCTAGTTCAATAGATCCTGGAAACACAAATCCCTTGCTCAGAGGCAGACCAGAACCATGACTGCACCCCCTGCCTTCACCTTCCAAAGTCCACCAGCTTCTTCCAGTTGTTGAATTAGAAAGGCATCCTTTGAGGAGTGCTACAGACTGATCCTCAGCTTAAGCAGAATCTACAGGGATTTTCACAGAGCCATGGCAAGGGCCCAAGCTTCTCACAGCAAACCTACTCACTTCCCCAGCCTCTGACTCTGGAGTCTAAGGGCTTCTCTCAGATATTCCTGGGGAACACTGACAGGTGACTCAGATTATCGGTGAGACCACGTCCCTGCATAAACTTCTCGATTACACGGCAGTGATGCCAGTTGCCACTGGGACATCATCCCCAAGAAAATACATCATGAATAGTTTCAAGGACTTTCAAGCTTCTCTGTACTAGTCAGCACTGAAATAACCAGCTTTCTGAAACACCAATTTTTTTTAACAGGCTTTCAAACCTGCAATATGTGCAACAGGTTATATATAATGCCCTCCTTTTCCAGAAATGCCTTTTTTTCTGTGAAATTCTGTTTCAATTTTGCTGAGACTCATGCTCAGCGATGGAAATTTAGGTTGCTTCATAAAGCAGTATTTTCATAATAAAGCATTACATCACCAGGTACATACTGCAGTTTATTATGAGCAACCGTGGGATGACACAGGAAAAGGCAGCTCTGCTGGTTTATCTAAAGAAAGAGCTGCCTATCCCCTGCACGCAGTCTCAGCATCCTTCTCTGTCCTCTGGGGATGCCAAATGGGGCACGTTCTCCCAAGTCCATAGGAGAAAGAGAGCAGGCAATCCTCTTTGCCTGCTGAACCATAAACCTGTTAGCTGAACCAGGACTGTCTGCCCTCTTAAAGATGCTTTTTCTGCCACCAGCCAGTTCTGTAATTAAAGTGTACAGTTACGTCTCAAATCCTGCTGTTAAAACAGAATGAAGAAGTTGACATTTGGCACATCTAAGTTCTTAATTTTCTTTGAAAAATCAGTCCAGAAAATTAAAACCAAAACATCCAAACACAAACAATCCGCATTCCTGGGACTGCATGACTGAACAAAAGAAAATGAGGGCATTGCAAATTTATAGCTGTCTGTACAGCTTTCAGTCTTTCTTGCTCATGTGTTCTTATACAGTCATTAAATATGTAATCAAAACTTTTAATTCCCCCATCTTTTGACTTATTTAGGGTACAGAATAAACATCTGAAGAAATAAAATTAGGTCTGCTCAAACAACTGTAAATTTAACATTGCTTATTTTTAAATGTCAAATTAAACATTTAAATTCAATTTTTCAGAATGCAACAATAGCTACTATGTCCTACCTTTTTACTTAAGCACGCTCATAGTTTTTTCTTTTCCTTTTTTTAATGCTGTTGCTACCCAAACAAAATTACCACTTGTGGGACTGAATTATTTAAAAAGACAGCAGACAACTATGCAATGATACAATGTAATCCTGTGAATAAATACATGAATTCTCATCCTAAAACTGCTTAAGTTTCAGTTATCATTATTTCTACGGGGAAGGTATTTCAGAAGCTCACTTCTCTGATGGCTGTGCAAAACCATTTCCAATTTCCAACCTACGTTTATTCACAGCCAGCTTAAAAATCTTGCTCTTGTTACAACTGTGTTATTTTATATCTTAAAGTAACTATTTCTCTTCAGTGTTTACCCCTTGAGATGGCAATAAATTTGTTCCTTTCTCCAGTATTATTCTTCTAGCCTGAGCAGGCCCATCTCTCATATTCGCCCCACTGTAAGATAAAAGCTCTGTCGCTCTGTTAATTCTGTTGGTCCTTCCCTGCATTTGTTCTACTTGAAATTCAGATTTATACAGAGTATTCTGGGTGACAAATTACACATGTCTTCTGAGGCAGTCTTAATGTTATCTAATCTCTGCTGAAAATTCTTCATCTGATACAGACCAGGACATTTTTCATCTCACATTCAGACAAAGAGCGCCTGACTTTTTCCAGTGAACTTCTTATTTCTGATAGCCCAGTTCTCAAGATCTTCCTGCTTACTATTCTGAGACTCTTCCACTTTAATTATGTCTTACAACTTTATGGCCACCCTAAGCATAATCAGTACATTTCAACTTCAAGCATCAAGGTCACTACTAAAGATGTAAAATAATCCTGGTCCAAAAGACTGACCTTGAGAAACTTCCAGCCCAACAGGGAAGTCTGATGCTGCCTCCTCACTAGTCAGGCCTTTGGCCTTCTCACAGTCTGCACAGCAGTCTTCATCCTCTCTCATTTAATTGTACTTACCCAGAATGCACTATTACTAAAAGCAGTAAAAAGTCTACTTACAAATTTTTCCCTCTACTTAACTGAAAGAACAGTACGTACGAAACGAGAAACTTCCCTGTATATCTGTGAGGACAAGAGTTCACAAAAAATTCCTTCCTCCCCGTACCCATATAACCTATCTTAGCTGACTGATCCAAAAATAAGGACAAACATGCACGAAGGAACCATAAAATCTGGGTTTACATTTACTCACCATGATGTAGAGCAGAATAAAATACACGAATATTAAAAATTCATACTGATATAAAACCAGTGTATGTTAGACGAGGTCCATAACAAATCATAAAAATAATTACAACAGTTGCTGTATTCCAACTACTGAAATGTTTAGATTAACAAGAGGTCTTACTTGTCCTGTCATACGACTCATGACATGTATGTGCAATTTCAGCTCCAAGCTGCAAATAATGTCCAGCTTTATCATCTCTGGAACCATCTGCTCCAAGGGCAAACATTCCCCCTGCAAAACAGGTCAAATGGCCCATCTTTCTTTCAAGATGCCCATTCTTCCACTCCCCAATGAAGGTCAGTCCTCCATTGGACTTTCTGATGAGATGTTTTTCTATGGCCTACAAAGAGATTAAGAGAACTTTCAAATGCTGTTTCACATCCAAGTTTTACACATTAACATTCCTTTATAGAACAAAGTACTGTTTTCAAAACAAAAACAATTTTCTTTCAAATTCACTTCTGAGCCCTACAGGAACAAACAGCTGTAATATAATTTCAAAGCACACA
>VZTA01010784.1:112962-224945 GCA_013398855.1 Mohoua ochrocephala
TGTGTTCAAAAACAGAGAGAGCTCGTCACCTCCTTCTGCCTGGCTGCTGCGCTTCTGCAGCAGGAGAGAGAGTTACATTCCTTTTGCTTTTCAGCTAGCTTCTTGTTCTTTAGCTAAAGTCCAGAGCCCTGGGACTTTGGCTGCTTCTTCTTCTCTTCTGGACTGTTCAGCAACACCAGAACATCACTGGGAGGCCCTACACAGTGGCCCGGAGGGGCCCATGCCAAAACCCAGCTCTGGAGAGGAGAAAGCCACACCCACAAAGGACTCTGAAATCTACGCAGGTTCTCTCCACAGCAAGAGGTTTTATTATTTATTATAACTGCTAATAACGCTAATGGCATCTAACATAGGAAAATCACAACATAGACGACACTGTACTTTCAGTTGAGAATTCACACTTATTTTACAGCTCAAACAGTATTTGTCTAACTGTTAAGTCTGGGAAGTACCTATTTGTAGCTCTGTGCACTCTGTGAGTACTCAGAAAACACATCCATGTTGGAAACTTTTGGTCAGCAACACATGCAAATCTGTACCCTCGGTCAGTCTTTAAGAGGAAGTGACAGGAATGCTCCAGCCCCTTTCTAGCTTCTCCATAGCAGCTTTCTGATTGCACATTCTCAAATGATGGGTGTTAGAGCAGCTGTTCACAAAAAACTATTATTTTATATGTGAGGCAACTGCTGCTTTCTTTTTGCACTTTTGTACCAATATATGTTGTTGCTTGTGATTTATAAATTGTATCCTTCTCTTCGAAGGAGAATAGCTGACCTAACTTTCCAAAGTTTGCAAAGTAGATGGAACAACATTTGCTTAAGCCTCTTTCAGAGAGGATCACAATTCCCACCAACCTACTGCAGTATTTACTATGTCCAGCATTAGATAGCGAGAAAGTAATGAAAGAGAAGTGCTGGTCTGCATTCCTGTTGGGTTAATTCCTTCACTAATACCACTGACAGATCTGAGGTTTGTGCTCAGGGCAGGATCCAGTGAGAAGAACACAGAAATAACTGACAGAGCAGAAACCAGTAAGTCTCTGACAGCTGCCAGGGTGGTTGTCTAACCATCACGGAAACTGGCACTGACCTGCTGCTGCTAAAGGAGCCTGGTGTGGTTAAATGCACAAGCCCCATTTGTTCTGAAAGTACTGGTACCAGAAGTATTGGATCTGCTGAAAACTGCCACTGAGAAGGATACTAACACCTGGAGCATTAACTGTTGATTCCATTACTCTAGACTGTGACAAAACTGATGTTTTTCGACCATATGGTACCATAAAAGTTGAGTCCTCTTTGAAGGAAAGCCACTTTAACTATGAAGAGCAAGGAGGCACAAAAGCGTATGGATTATTTATTTCCTAGAGGAAAGCAATTTTTTCCAAATGTTGACATTTCCTTTTGAATTGTATCTTCCCATTATTTCATAACTGTTGAGGAGTAAATGGTTGCAGAAGCATTTCCAGTGGGACAAAATTGTTGTGGTTAGCACCAGGATAGCCAACAAAGGCCAAATTTATACACTTCTCCATGAGCTACTCCTCTTCTCCAGACTTGTTTTCATGGTTTGACTGAAGAGCATGTTCTAGGTGCAACATGCTCCTCTTCTGAGCAGAAAACACATCTTCTGAACTTGAAAATAACTGCCTGGTAGAAGGGGTAGTTTTTGAAATCTGAAAATCAAGTTCTATCGGCTACTTAATTACTAGGTTAGATCCTGAGAGTCACAAGGGAAGCATCTCAAGAAGAAAATAAATGCAACTCTCTCAAAATACTTTATTGTTCAACAACCCACTGCATGCCAACTGCAGAAAAATGACAATATTTACAGTAATTAACAAGGGGCAGCTGGGCATTGCTGGGAGCACTGCCTAGTGGATAAGAAAAGTTTCTGCAGGTTGGGATAGATGTGGCATTTGCATCTTGGGCTGGATGGCTGGGGCCACCGAGCACTGCAACAGGTACCACAAAGCAATGCCAGCCAGCTGGACTACAAGGAGTACACGCTACAAGGAGTACACACGTACCAGAGTGGACCTGCATACCCCAACTCCCAAAGACAAGATTTAGTTCACACCAACTAAGAGATTAACTACTGGAAGGAGCATCCTTAACCTGTGAAATGCCTGAGCCACAGGGGTGGCTGAGGTCACTTGGTTTGTTCAGCCTAGAGAAGAGACTGAGGGGAGACCTCATTGCAGTCTTCAACATCTTCATGAGGGGCAGTGGAGGGAAAGGCACTGACCTCTTCACTCTTGTGACTGGTGACAGGATGTGAGGGAATGGCCTGAAGGTGTGGCAGGGGAGGTTTAGGTTGGATAGCAGGAAAAGGTTCTTCACCCAGAGGGTGGTTGGGCACTGGAACAGGCTTCCCCAGGGAAATGGTCACAGCACAAACCCTGACAGAGTTCAGGAAGTGTTTTGACAACACTCAGGCACATGGTATGACTCTGGGGGTGTCCTGTGCAGGGCCAGGAGCTGGACTCAATGATTCTTGAGGGTCCCTTGCTATTCAGGATATCCTGTGATTCTATGCAAAAACTGAATGTTCTCTATCTGAAGTTCACGTGCTTTTTATGACTACAAAAAACAGCATTTTCTGAGCTGTCTTGCAGCAGTACTTGCTAAGTTGTGACAGTCAAGCACACTGCTGAGTCCTTCTTTTAGCTACCTAATGCTGTGCAGTAAGAAAGAGTGAGGATCAAATTTATGAGCCTGACAGATTAGACTACTCAAGGCAGCAGATCAAAAGGAAGCTTACCTATCCTCCAGCTGATGGGAGAAAGAGAAAAGACACTGGAAACCCGACTAGCTGGAAGGCCCACATGATGATGTTCAAAGCAAAGTTAAGAGGCCCGGTCCCAATTTTTATCGCCACCAAAAATTCCCAGCAAGTTTCACAATTTCAGCTTTTATCACAGCTGTGAATTTACACAGTAGGACAGGGCAATGAAGTGTCCTTTACAGTGGAAAACTGCACCCGTGTTATACAGAGAGGGGTTATGGATATGCAACTTGTTTGTATTCGTGTTAGGAGGTATGTGGTGACCTGGATAAGACTTCATATGCCGTGGATCGGAAACCATGACATCTGAAGCACAGATGCTGCATCCTTCTTCCCCGTGATAGCTCCAAGGAATGAGATATCACTGTCTACTGCAAGACTCAGGAGTGAGGTTATGTTGTCCATCTTCCACTCACACTGCTGTAATAAGATAAGGGAGTGAAGTGTGGCTGGACATTCTTTTAGACTGGTGGGTGCTGAGAACATTTCCAACTCTGTGCTGTGAGTGGGAGGAATGCATGCTACACCTTTCCCCTTCTGCTTGCATAAATGATGCAAAGAGCTTCTGCTCCACATTTTGAAAAACAAAGAATAAGAAGTGTTAGAGATGGGCTATGGAGGAAGACCTACATTATAGGCAAGAACAAAAGAATGGTAAGGGAATGGCCTCTAAAAATTATTTAAAATAAAAGCTCGCATTGCAGTTATGCAAAGCAAATCCTACTTAATGACTCTTTGCCCATGTCTTTCAATGTCAAGTAGGACCTGGGAGAGACACAAACCCTGAAATAGAGTATGTTCCACAGTGCAAAAATCAGTACAGTTCATGCAGACTCAAATGTACAGGGTGAGTTTACTGAGAAAAAGCTGAAGGAACCCCCTGATACTTGGACTGCAGGTCATTTCACACATGAAGCAGGAGCAGCTCAGCTTTTTCTCCCTCCCATCCACAGTGTGTTTTCAACCTGGTCCCAAATTTGCTTTGCCCTGTCTCCATTCAAATTTGCCCATACAAAATGTTTGCGAGATGGTTTACAGGGAAGAAGATGAACAGGAGAGTTTATTTCCTCTAATTTTGAAGTGCTCACAGTTTAAGAATCAGAGTAAAATATTTCAACAGTAACCACAATGGATGCTAGGTATCAACTGCTAAACATTTTTAAACCCACAGGACCCAATAAACTGTATTTTAGCCAATTAAAAATACACAACTAATGTTTTGAACTAGTAATGCAGAATTAAAAAAAACCCTGGAAAATTAAGGAAGTTCAAAAGGACTGGGAAACAGACAATGCTTTACCAGTAGATTAAAAAGTTAATACGACAATCATATAAAATTAATGATGTGGTTTCAAAAATAAATGTTTGATTGATGTGTATGCTGATACTAAAATTATTAGGGATTTGGGGAATTTCTTGGCATTTTACAAAATATTAGTCCTAAACAAATTCAAGGCAGCACATATGAAGTGGATTAAAAGCTGGTTTGCTAGAACAGTTCAAAGTAAAAAATAAAANAAAAAAAAAAAAAGTGAAAAAAACCTTATCCCACGAATATTCTGCATAGATACTTTATTCAACACTGGCCAGTATTTCTAACAATGATCTCCAAGAAAAATGCTAGAAAAAAATTGCAGATGACACAAGAACTGATGGAACTATAGATAATGATAAAGAAAAAGTCAGTTCTGTAAAATCACTCAGAACAGGTGACAAAACAGGTTTTGCCTGAACAATATGTTGTAATAGAGATAAGTGTAAGGTCAAACACTGAGGAATCAGGAATGTAAATCACAGTAGTAGGAAAGCAGTAAATCAAAAAGATTATAACCAGCTTCAGAATAAAGCAACTGGAAAGTGGATGATGGTGCGAGGCAGAGGTTAAGAGTGCAAACAGAGCTCCTGGCTGGATGGAGAGGAGAACACCAAGAAGGAATCAGAAGAATCACATTAGAAGAACGCTTACATTGCTGTCTCCATACGGAAGACACTGGAAAGTACATAGAAAAAAGCTTAAGAAATAATTAAAAATCTGTTTTATATTGTGAGACCAAAAAAAAAAAAAAAAGCATTTTTCCTTCAGGAGAGAATGCCTATTGTACATTTGATAGTAACCAGCTACACGGTGCAGATAACCCTTTAAAACAATGTAGAGAAGGAAAAAGTCAAAGCAGCTGGAAGCCAAATGTAATCAGATTCAGGTCAGGAATAAGACATATCACAGCTTCAAAGCAATTTTGTAATAGAACTTTCACTATATATCTTTAAAAATGTGAATTTTGAGAACTCCAGGAACAGGTGTTTTCCTTTAGAAGTCTGACTGCACTAAAACCGGGCTTTAAAAACTTATGTTGAAAGCAACAGGGCATGCACAGAGCATGGAACACATCAGGCACCAACCGCAATGGGACAAGACTACACAGTCCCTGCTGCTGCTGCTGGTACCACAGCTCATGTGACTCAAACCAGCTCAGTTACTCTCTGCGTGCCTAAACTGCAGCAAAGGAATGGTGGCATAATGGGAACCACTATGAGACACTGCTAAGAGAAGATGGGAAGCTGGGAAAGTAAGAGCTGGGCAGCAAAAAGCTCAGAGCCACCACAGAAAGGCCTCCACCCTAAATCCCATCGAACCATCCTGCAGCACTGCCCTGCTTGGGGAAGCACGCCTTGATCTGTGACAGGGAGTAAGACCATATCACAAAAGAACCATAGAGCAAGAAATAGATATGGATCACATTTTACAAGATGAATATGGAATGTAGCATGTAAATGCCTTAGAAAATAATGTAAAGAATAAAACGATTTGGGACTTCAGGTCCTAGAATGATGAATTCTCAACACTGGAAAAAAGTGACTTAATTGTTCTGCACACATCTCAAGGTTGCTAGGTCTCCTTCTAATAAATTAGAGCTTGGGCTTTTACATTGTACCATTTGGGACAACCTGATTATTTTTAGCACAATAATCTGCATCACATGTATTCCACAATAATACTTTTTGAACTACTCAGAGTGAAAGCTAGTATTATTCATCACTTGATTTCTTAAAACTTACATAATCAAAACAAGTCCTGTGGTTGGGTGGTGGCATTTCTGACTAGATTTTTTGGGGTTTTTTTAAAATTTAATTTTCTTAAAATCATTAAAGATGGTTCCACTGTATTGGAAAACTCAATGAATTATAATCACCTCAATTGCATCGTCGTACATTTTCCTTGCCTCCGTGTCCGTCTTGTCTGACATAAGCCAGGCTTTCAATAAATATTCATAAAAACTGTCTCCCAGCCCGCCCACGGATGTGTGATCTGTAGAAGGGAAAGAGGGAGGAAAACAAAAAAAGGTTGAAGTTGTTATGTAATAGCACTTTAAATTTATTCAAAACATAAACTTATGTTTTTAAGGCCTACTGCTGTAGAATTACAAACATTTCTAGCCTGTTTAGAAGGACAAAGCTGCACTGCACTCTTTCTCCTCCAAACTTACATCATAGGCATAAGAACCTTCTGTATGTGTTCCCTATTTGTCATTGTGCACAGGCTATCCCTCATATCAAACATGTACTTTAACCTCTCTTTTTAGTTCATTCCAAAGAACCTAACAGTTTTGCTGCTAGGGTTTGGGGGGATTTAGTTTTTGGGGTTTTTTAAGGTATATATGAAAAAAGTATGTAGAAAAGCTCCTAAACCTCTGTATCCAGGATGTAACCAGGTCACGTGGCTGGCTACAAACTGCCATGAACTACACAGAATCCAATCTTTCCAGGAGATTTTTATTTCTAACAGGGTAGTTACTCGACAGGCTAATGAATTCCTCAAACTAAACGTCCTTACTGAAATTATTTTAGTCAAAAGGGAAACAAACTGCCTTTGCAGTGTACAACACAAGCCGTGCTCTGTTCCACCGTGCCTGAGCAGCTATGCAGAGCTCTGCCATGTGCCACAGGGGAAGGCTGCTTCACTATTAGAATCCACCAGCACATAAACCAAACCTCCTAACACACAGATTTCTTTTTTGTCCCCTTTTTTTCCTTTTTTTTTTTTCTTGCAGAGGTTGCCTTTCAGAAATAGTGTCACTGGTATTCTGTGCTGACAGACCACTTGAGAACTATCTGTGTTTCTCTTTGGCTGAACTATCACACATCTCCACAAAAAGCCTACTGATGGTCTGGCAGCCTTGGAGCTCCTGTTCCAACCAGGGTAAGCACTCAGTACACCCTTCATTCAAAAAGCAGCACTCTGTGAGATTTAATAAGTGACTCCAACCAGAATACACATAACCTTTTCTTTCCTAATGTTACAGCCCTCAAAACAGTGGCACCAGAACAGTCTTAGACTCCTGAAGCTAGGCGAGGGAAATGTTTAACACCAACATTGTCACAATGCCAGAAATTCACTGCCCTAAGCATGGCTGGTTGAGTCATGCAAGTAACCCCTTTTACTGGGTGAAGAAAAGATTTGATACTTCCTTTTACAAAATACCTCAAAAAAGTGGTATTATTCACAGCTCTTCTGGGATAAAGATGTAAAAGAGAGGTTGAACTCTCCTTCTGTTCTTTTTTCCTCCAAGCACCACCCTACCACAGCATGTCTGCTCGTCTCTGAAGATGTGAGTAGGAGGTTAGAGCTGGTAGATGCTGCTATCCTAACTCTTCTAGCTGCCTCTTGGCTCCTCTGCTCCACTTAAAACGGATTTCTAAACAAAGGAAGGAGCAAGTGGAGAGCCTGTAGCTTTCCCATTTAGTTTCAAGTTGTGAACTTGAAGCAAATTACTTCATGTCCTTCTCTTATACCTCAGAATCTCCTCAACTGCCTTTTCACACCCAGTTACTCAGTGATTATGAGTTTTCATAAACTTTCTCGCTCTGAGCTGTAAGAGGACATTCAGGTCATGAGTCTCTTACACAAACACAAGGGCTAGAAATTACTCCTTCAATGTACAATACATTCTTAAGTACATACAAGAAGCAAGGGTCTGTGGTTTTCAGAAAAAAAATAATTTAAAAACCACAAACTATCCCAAGACTTCAAAGCTACAACTGATGCCAGCACTGCTCAGGGACTGAATTCACAAGAGACAGTTTAAAACTACTTCTGTTAAGCTGCTGCCTCCTCCCAAACTGAGCTCTGTCACTTGAGTCAGGGATGATCCTCAGCCGACAAGGACAGGTTGTTTGTTGAACCCTCAACAGGGTTCGTCTTGTAGTAGCTCCAGCTGGGTTTGGGACAGGAAAGAGCAGGAAGATGAGAGGAAAAGGTTTATTTCCTAAACAGAGAAATTCACATTCCAGGTGTGTTTCAAAAGTCAGTTACCAGCAACATGTCCCATTTCACATCTACTTCTTCAGGCAGTCACTTGAGAACTGTCCTTCTCTTCTGTCAGCGGCTCTTCCCCTCCACATTGCTTCTCCTCTTAGACAAGAGTATAGGGAACATAGTAACCAGAAGCATCAGGGGACACAGGACTCAGAGCCATCCCCTAGACAGCCTTTTTTGCACCTTCTTTGTGCAGAGAACGGGGCTGCTCAAGCCTCTCAGATTCAGATCCTCCTCCCACTCAGCAAATAGAGAAGCACATGGTAAGAAACTAAGGCCTTTCAAAGGCCTTGTAACTCCCAGCAGCAGAGATTTCCTTACTCCTTTTTTGCACACCTCACTCCAGCTCTGACCTGCCAAGAGTTTTCGAGGCTCCTCTCTCACTCAGCAGTGGGCTACTCCACTCCCCAGTTGATGCCTTTCACAGCTGGACCAGAGGAAAGACCTGTCAGAAAAGGCAAACTGATCCTGTTCCTTCTCTTCGGCAGCAGGAAATGGACATATGAAATATTTCTGGTGGGAATATATGATGGTATTTCAAGAGAGCTGGCTGCATCGAGATACGGCTGTCTTTATGTCCCTGTCCCCTCCCTATCCACAAAAAAAGCAGAAAGAGGATGGAAGTGAAAAGGGATAGAAGTGAAAAGGAGGCCAATGCAGCGGCTGAACTGAGGTTTAAATGCAGCGAGTTTTCCAACTGCCGCAGCTGCATTAACTGTGCCCTGGCAAGGTCGTCTCCAGGTTTTCTGCTGGTGTCTAAAGGTGTTGCTGAAGCAGAATTTGCTGCATTTTATAAGAACTATAAGTAGAAATGTCTTAAAACACAGCTTGTGACAGATCGTGGGTCTTTGACAACTTGCTCTCACCTAGAGTGGAAATGCTAAAGAAATATTTTCCAAGATTTCTTAGCAAATACATAATTGGTGAAAACTGTAGATTTGGGTGATCGCATATCATTCTCTCCTAAAAACAAAGCTCCCTACCCAAACTTATCAGAAGGTCCACAGTGGTTATCACTTTCTCCTGCTATTTAATTTATAGCTCAGTTGAATTCAAAGATTTAACACAGCTCAACTCAAAATTTTTTGCTCAAAAAAAGGTTTCACACATAAAATATACTGATATTTTCAAACTGGCCCTAACCTTACACGTCAATCCAGAGTACCGAAAAGGAACAACTTGTGATTTCAATAACTGAGCTTACAATAGCATCTGGGCACTGCGTACTCTCCTCAGTAAACAACTGAGAAGGCAAGCATTAAGTTTAAATGGTTATAAGCATTTTGAACACTTAAAAATGGATTTTTTCACATATTTGATCTACAAGAATCATTTAATTAGCTCTTTGTCACGTAAAGGTTTTTATTTTTATTTTTTACAGTGAAATCCTGAAGTAGAATTCATTCCAGATTAAGACAAATATAGCAAAAAGAACAGAAGTATGATAGCACAACAAATGTGGCTGAAGCCACGTACTCTGTTCAATGTAAACATTTTTAGAACATTTGCTCCTTCAAATCAAGACAAATTCAAATGGGCCTATTTTTTCAAATGTAGGCCCAGATGACTGGGCAAACATAAAAGGATTCCAGTCAAGGATTGCTTTGGAATTCTTTTTAAGTAGCTGCAGTTGGAAAGAATACTTTCAACTTTTGCAACCAAAAGCAATTACAAGAAACCCTGTATTTTTTCTGGTTTGTCACACTTGAAAGCATATTGTGTGCAAACCTGTGCAGTTGGTCTGTTTTTAAGGAGTCTTCTTGCCAAAAAGAGACAAATAAAACCTTAATAGAAAGACAATGATATTTCAAGTTCATCGCAACAGTTTTGCTCAGCTACCACAAAGGATTTACATCCTGTTAAGTATTGGCATTTTTCTTCTTAATAAACAGCACTCAAATGTAAACAAAAAAACCCTCAATGAGCAACAATCAATCTCAGAGCAACATTTTAATGAGTTTTTAATGTATTGATAAAAGATCTATACTTAGTCACATATTGTGTCTCAGCTACTATGCCAAAAACCAGATCTATCTCTTTCCCACCGACTGAGGGGGGGGGGACCTCTTTTTAAAACCTCACACCATCACTATCTAATATTCCTAAAGATAGTTTCACTCCAAATGATCTTATGGGTATCAGCAACCCACGAGTTCTGTGCTGACACAGTCTCCCCTGACAAGAAGCAGGACAGCATTAAAGCACAGCAGCAGGAGGTCAGACACAGTCTGACAGCTCTTGGAGGCACAGGCAGCGAGGCTCCCCCTTCCTCAGTGACAGGTGAGGCACTGAGATGGATCCGGCTGTTCTTTCTCTCCAAGGCTAATTTTTGGGGTGGGTTGCAGATAACAGGGATACTGTGCATTCACACAGCTCATTCTCGTTTCTCATACCCAGACCTACCTAACATCTGTAAATAACCTCCTCCGCAGCAGTAACTTCCTCCAGTTTCCACATGAACGGCAGTGGTTCCCAAGAATACGGTTATGGCCACCGACTGCAAGTTACCAACATGTGCCACTTCCTTTTGTTTACAGGGAAAGTTTGGTTCAGTGAGCACTAGCATGTTTCCCACAACAACTGAAAGCCCCCTAAAGATAACATTAATAACGAAGCCTGTTCTAATGAAGGTCTACCTGCTCTCTAGAGCAAACTTAAGATGTGCAAATTATTTTTAAGCAGATGGCTTTAAGCAGTTAACAGCAGCTTAATGAGGCAAATTAAAAACAGTTCATGATTTGCCAAACCCTCTCTGCTTTGTGACTTAATTGTTCAATTGTCATTTCTTGGCAAGGAGCAAGAATAAAGAAAGAAGCCAGGCATTGTTTTAAAGGCAGCACGTCATGCCAGGACTGATGCTGCAGTCCCAACACCTGAGGGTGAGGCTTCCTGCTAGCCAGGAGCAGACTGGGAGCGAGCCACTGCCCCTCCCTGACCCCAGGGCACATCCGCCCTCGGCAGAAAGCTTCTGCATCGCTTACTGCACACGGAATAAAAAAGATGAAATACAATACTGAGCAGAAGTATGTTTAGCATGCACAGGCTGCCCTGCTGGAAAGCAAGACGGTGAGATAACACTGGAGCAGTGCATAAGCGCAAGCAGGTGGAGATGAGGATCGACTATGCCCACTGTATATTTAATTCACAAATCGCAACTACAACACTGATTCCGTATTTTAAACTAGAGATAGAGAGAGAACAACTACGCAAAAAATTAGTAATTTGGCTATTTGCAAATTCAAATCTCGGAACTGTAATCGTCACTTATGACTTTAAAATAAAGCAGAGCTCACTAAAACCTGTGCTATACTCAGTAGACTGGAAATGCCAAGATAAACAAATCACTGAGTCATTTCAACTAAGAGCAGTAGTACAGAACTACTTTGCGACAAAAGAAGGAAGCAATAAAAAGGGAGGCTGATCTTCCTCAAGGATCACAAACTGACAAAGAGCTATTGTAGTATGTCAGAGAAGAAGTTCAAAAGTGGAAAAGTTAAGTGACCAGGAGGGGGTAGCAAAGTGATTAAGCTAATATTAACTTTCATTAAGAAACCCACACACCCCATCACCATTAGTTGTTCTGGCCTGCACCAACTGGTCTTACACTGCAGGAGCCCTCTTTCTCTGTGCAGGAAACTTTCAAAGAATTGTTTTTCTGTTTGTCTTCAGACTGGCTCTGATTAAATTTCAGTTCAATCTTTACTTCATGTAGTTGGGCTTACTGCTCCTCAGCTGCTCTAAATAGGTGCAAGCTCCCCTTCTAATCCTTTAATCCAGAAAGCTGAGGCCCTGGAAATTGCAGCTGCTGCAATTCACAGCAGAAATTCAACCTAAGGATATCATAAGCCATAGTGGTTGGCTTAAAAGTGCAAAGACTTGTAAATTAACTGCAGCAGAGGCAGCCCTGATAAAAGGAGGTGGAGGTGCACTTTTTAGTCAAATATAAACTATTTATCACTAAGGAACACATTACCAGCATGAGAATTTTTCTGAAAACATGCAGGGTCTCATAACAGAACTACATTTAAGAACGTAGGTTAGGCATTTATCAGTTGGGAGGTAGCTGAAGAGACACTGCTACCCATTCTACAGCCCCGTGCCACAACAGAATCAAGCAACACGAAACACCTCGCTCAGCTCCTCCCAACCTGGGGGTGTGGATCACACCTGCTCAGCAAGCACAGCTCCGGAGAACGGAGCAGCTGAACTCTAAATACTCCAGATGGAGAAACTACATGTGACTATTTTAACAAGGCTTGGGAAAATATGGATGGTTCTTGAGTTCCTAAACTGTACTCTTTGAAAAAACAAACTTTAATCTGAGTAGAATCACATTCCATTTCTAGTTTCATTTAGAGATGGTTAAAGAATTTTTGTCAAAGTTGTTTAAAGAAACCCCAACAAAACAGCTTGAGGCATACAGAATATTCCATTTGGAAGAACTGAAGTCTGGCAGCTACAAGAAACTGAAAACACAATCACTTAATGGAAAGTATTAAGCAATCTTAATTATAAGTGCTACCAGTTTCTCATATAATAAAATTAAGCAAAATGACTTCCTAGAACTGTAAGGACTATCAAACTAAAGATTAAAAATGGTTCAACTTGCACAATTCAAGTGTGTCCAAAGACAACAGAAATACTTTGAAACAGACCAGCAAGTATAACTAACTAACTAATACACATATTTAGGTAACTAATGTTCTCAGAATCAAAACACTTCTTCAGACTGAATGTAATTTAGGATTCTGCAATGTCAAAAGAGTATCCTAATTTGGTATCTTACAACAGACTGCACTTTCACTCTCAGGAATTCACAGCTGGAACAAATATTTCCTTTTTTTTTTTTTTTTGTATTCAAGCCTTCCTGAACCATCAAAACATTTCAGCTATTATTTATAATTCTGGAAAGATTTAGGTCATCTCTCAGAAGACATGTTCAGGAATTAAACACCAATCAACTAAATACATCAAGTCCACATGCTAAAATTAGAAACACATTAAATCCTTATGTCGGTGTGTTTACTGAGAAGTGGCCTTTTATCACCTGAAGTTGTCTTTTCAAGATTATTACACTCACTCACAGAGCCACCCAAATGAAGCACACCTGCCTCTCAGCCAAGTTTGGAGTCACTGTAAATCCCAACTGCGTGGGCAGCTTTAATGAAGTTGCTGGGATTTGCAGTGGATTGATGGGAAGTCACGTGCACGTTTGTCTCTGATACCTTTTTTTTACTTGACAAGGCGGCTGTGAAAAGCAACTAAACACTGCTGTAGGTATGTGCCAACAACCCAAAGAGTTCCTTTTGAATAAGAGTTCATACATAGGGGGATTGACAAGCTCTTAAGGTCATTACACCCTTCAGTTTATTCACCTTAATCTTCCTTATAGAGCTCAATTCTCCTCTTGGAGACTAAAATCAAGAACATGGGAGAGGGAAACCTTTATTAGATTAAATCTAGTCCAACACTCACCTGTACCAAATCAGCTGTCGAACCCACTGTCAACAACTTCACCCTCTCCCTTCAAGTTGTACCAAGACACGGCAGTTTATATATTTACATATGTATGTGTGTACATATATCCCACATGGAAGGTGACAGTCAAAAGTGATTCCAAGAAGCAAGGAAAGACACTCCCTGGTTTTGATGTACTTTTGGATTACACCACGTGCAATATAAATCCAGGCTACTCTTCCTGTTTCTTTCTCCTAAACTTCAGTCTCTGTATCTCTTATTTTTCCTCTCATGACAGAAGCCTGAAATGGCACACGCAGCCACCTGAAGTTTTGATCACTCCATAAGTGCTGGGAAATTGTGCTGATTGTAAGACTTGTTGAGTCCATGCTCTGTGACTGAGACTGAGCTACCACACCATATGTGGACTGCATTCATCACCACCCCTCTCTTACTTTTGACCACATAGATCATATGGGACCATATCTGGAAGATCACACAGATCTCCAAGTCAAGATGGTATTTTAGCTTGCTGCTACAAGGACGGTCCAGCTCCCAGTGGAACTTCAGGATTAAAAGAAGCCATTTGTAAGATATATTCAATGTTCACTCAACAGAACTATAGACCCTCTATTCTCAATGTCACCAAACTGGAAATGTTTCTCATATGTGACCACCAGCAGGTACATCTCCACGGAGAACTCAGAATATGAAGTCTCACATACTGAAGACAGATCGAAAAGAAACAGATGTCAGATGTGACAATAGATGTGCCATCCAAATTTACCAGTCGTCTAGAGAGCAGTGATAGAAACACTTAAGGTGCACAGCCTCCAGCAAGTGAAAGAGAAGGAATAAAATAAAAACAAGAATGTTTAATAAGGCTGTAACAAGTTTTTAAGTGGACTTTGATAGGCCTCCCTTTCTTAAGAAACTAGTAAGTCAACAGTGGTTCAAAAATGCAGCTTCAGGCATATAATTATCAAAGAAATAACGAGATTCCACAGGAACTCAAACTCTAAAAACTGACAGAGCATGTGTCAAAGGATAACTTTTTACTTCCCAATCATTTTAAATCTTCAAAGCCATCAATGTAAACTCTCAAAAATATCAGGCAGTACCCTAAACGTGTCAGACTTCTTTAATACAGATGAGTTTACTGAATTCACAGTGAGAAAAATAAATGGAAAAGCTCATGTGGGACAAATTACAAATTCTAGATATTGATGCACTTCCCACCGAGATCATGCTCTAAACGTATAACTTGGTAGTACATCAAAATGAAATATTCATCTCTTTGCCCAGCAATGTATGCAAGCATTCTCAAAACCCAGTTATACCATATCCAAATCCTTTCTTTAGGAATTATTTATAGACATTCCTTTTCAAATGCATAATTCATATACATGTTTAACCTTCCAATAACACTAGAATCTTTAACACACTAAACAAAGCTTTTATTTGTTCGCCTTTTTCAGCATCTTGCTCAGCAGACCAGCAAAACGTCTTAACTTTGTAGTCTTATAAAAGTATATTCCCTGTAATGCACAGTTCTGTTGCATTTCATTAAATAAAAGTTTTAACAGATTATCTTGCTCTTGGCTTCTAATGAATAAACAAATTTGAATGCAGCTTTTTCTTGGAACACAGCTAATTACATTTGTACAAGGTTGTAAAGCAAAAGGGCAAGGGGAATTCCCCAGCAGAGATTACACAGATTATTTTCTATTCAAAACACATGCATGTTCCTAAGGACAGAACAAGACAAAATAAATTGGAGAGTAAAATTAAGGACACCTGCCAATATAGGAAAAAAAAAATTAAACTGCAAAGAACCACCCCCACCTCCTCATCTGCAACAGCATGCCTATTGCTGGAAGTCGAGAAATAATGTTGTAATCTTATTTGTTCGTAATGTAATAAACTGAAAGCAGATTTCAAATAGAAAAACCTACATAAATAAATGCTTACACCAATGTCTGAACTAACTACCACATATATCACATATCACAAGTTCTACAAATGATGTTCCAAACACGAATTAAAAACAGAAATTCACTTGCTAAATCAAATAACTGTGCAAAAATGCAATCAGGTTGGGAACTACTCTACAAGTACTTTTACAATATGCAATTATTTTAATTCTGCACCATTTCTATTTAAGAGAGAGAAAATCTTTTCCTTACGCTGAAGGGGAAAAATAATCATCTGTGAGTTAAAGTATTAGGAATTATTATTCACAAGTCCAAATAGAAAGTAGTTTTGGAAAATACTTTGGAATATACAGGCTTACTTGACCCAATTCTCTTTGCTTCCTTTTAGGTTATGGATGTTTTGCCAGAACTTGACACTGTATTTCATAGTTTCATTTTTCCTGACTCATGGTATTGCTAGTTTCTTTAAAGAAGGTACAGGTATTAATAGACATAATTTAACACACTCCTTGTGCTAAGCAAGGCATGTAGTAAATAAATAAGGGTAGGAGAGAGAATGCAAAGTATCTTCATAGTTAAAGGAGATTATGAGCAGCTTCAGCTGGCAAAGATAGTGAAAATATCCTAGTATTGGAAAAGCTATCTCTAACTACACTATCAACCTGTTTATTTATGCTACAATTATATTTTTATCTGAAATATTTATCTGCAGTATTTCTTTAATCTTTTGAAAGACTACTTCATTCTTCAGTGTGATTCACTTCACCTTGCAACCTGCAAGGGTTTTCATCTCCCAGAGGCAGGTGTAAAGACTGAAAAGATTTCTTGCTTAATTTTAAAAATGAAAGGCCTGATAACTGATACATAAATCAGTATCTGGATTTCTATCTCTGTAGCCCCCTTGAAAGCTTGCATTCAAGAGAGGCACTCTCCCTGTGGATCAGACAGAGCTCACACTGTCAGGGCAGTACCCTTCAGCTGACACGCTGATTATTCTCGGTGTTCGCATTCTCACGTGGGGGATACGCAGAATGTGACAGCACCTTCTTCATCCAAAAGGGTCTGCAGATCATAGGGGCTGGCAGAGCTGGATGGCAGAGCTCAGAGGCTGATGGTGGGTCACAGGGCCCTAAGTTTACGTGCCAGTAACTGAGAACACCCACGTGTGTTTGTTTTTCCCAGTGAATTTAGTCCTGAGTGCATGTGTAGCTCATCAGCAAACTCCCAGCTGGACAGCAGGAGACCGGCATCGGAAATGACCCAAGCCCTGTGCTGATGGCTGCATAAGAGGTCCAGGGTGCAAGCACAGGCATTGGACAGACTGAGAGCCTTTGTTAATATCTGAAGGGCCCATGAGCACGAGGACACTCGTGAAGGGTGCAAGCCCATGCATCTGTTTGACAGTAAACAGAAGGAGGAGGATCAAAACCTGGCTACCTGTACCCACAGTTTGCAGGTGAGTTCTGCCAGTACTACACGGGGGTGCTACAAAGGCAGGGCTGTTGGTGGCTGGCTGTGTGGGCAGCTGCAGCACTTAATGTCCTCTTAATGCATGGGTGCACCTCTCTGGAACATGTCCTGAGCCTTGCCACGGCCAAACTGCAAACAGGAACTTCAGCAGTCACATCCATCAGACAGGGATGGGGAGACCTGGACCTGGCTGGGCTTCAAGAGCTGGGAAGGAGGAATCCCCAGGTCTTGGAGTCTACTGAATGCAGCCGTTTTCTTACCATCTTTAACCGTGTTACATACATTCACATCAAATTTATTTTCACTTTTCCTTTAAATTCTGAAAAATAAATATAGACAGATGGTGCTACGTATTTGATACAATACCATATCACAAATGAAAATTGATAGGATGTATTGCTCATGGTTTGTCCATAACCTGCAAGAGTTTAAATTAAGCAGTTTGGTTAATTACTTAGCTCAGCCCAAGGGCATTAGCCTAAAACTAGCTGTACGGGCAGGCATAAAAAACCTGGAATATTCACCCAGTATTTCCACTGATTTAATGACAGTAATTTAAAATTTTTTTTTTTTTTTTTTCCTATGTTTGAAAATTGCACCATTTTAAAAGAAGTGTAAATCTTTTTAACAAAAAAAATAAATCCAGAGAAGCCTTCTCCAAGTAATATTTAAAAATCAAAAGCGCTTGGTTTAATTTAAGCCATTATTGTTGAAGATTAAAGACCACCTGAAGAAAATGCAATATGCACATCCATAAAGGTATTTGCTTAGGTTTATTTAAAGGCCAGTCTCCAGTACAAGCAACTGGGAACTAGAGGATGTAAGCTTCTCCCATTCAGCCACCTGGGTCGTGCCTCTACCTACTCTGTAGTAACAGCTGCAGGAAGCTGCAAGAAAGTGAGAACATCACCAGAAGGTGCTAAGGTAGTGTGTGTAACAGGCTAAATACCTGTGTGAATCTTCTTATTGTCTTTAAAGGATAGCTATCACTTTGATGTGGACGACACCATTTAAATTGAGTGCATTTAATACTCATATCACACGTGATCAATATCACATTGTCAGTGAGTCCTTGTAAAGATGGTGACAGAGTGTCCCCCACTGGGCTTTTAACTTCGACTACTTGCAAGTCTGGCCGAGGGGCTTGTTTTCTGTAAGGAGACGTGAGTAAAGCACCAGAGAATAGACTGAAGCCTGAATGTTCATCACATCAGCATTCAGTGGTGACAAATTCGGTGTCTGCTGCTACATTCCTAATAGCAGTGTTCTGCTCATGCACTGTAAATTCACATGCTAGCTTACTTCACAGCAACTTGTTAATGTGCCCACATATCACTAAGGTGTAATAAACACAAAAGATTAACAGAGAATGACATTTCTGCTTATTTTCTTGCATGTGGAAGCCATATTTGGCCTAAACTCCAACTTTAGTTAAACTGACAATTCTCTTAGTAACCAATCCAGGTAACTCCATAGGTAGCTCAGGTGCAGGAAATGAGATTTGAAGTCAAGAGTAATTAGAGATCCCCTTCAATAACATTATTACTTGCAAGAGATGTTGGAACCAGAAGAAATTCAGTAGTTTATTCTCAGTGTTGGAAAGCAAAAAGGAAGAGTGCCCAGTTTACAGAAATGTGCAAACGTGAGTGGTGTGCTCTGACTTTGCAATAACATGCAGATTCGACATTTCTTTTGTTATTGCTCTACTAGTTGGTATTCTCATCTAACACGTTTGCAAATGCAAATTAAATTTTCTCAACATATTTTCATTTTTTAAGAAATCACTTTTCTTCAGTACAAATCAATTTCCATAATTCTGAAATCCCTGCTTTTAATCAACTTTCTGTTATATCTGCTTAGGAGGCTTCTCTAGAAAGCACAGTTACTGCTTTTGAAAATAATCTAATTCAAAGTTCTGATGCTCATACCAAACCAACCACTCACCATGTGTAAACGAAAAGCTATCAAAGTCAACTGAAGGTTAATGTGAGAGGCTAGAAAATGCTTCCTGCCAGCTATTTTCCTTTCAGTTTTACAGAAACTGAAACCCCAAAGCAGAAGTATTGCAGATAACTTGTTCCTACTGGACCATCACCCTAGCCCACAAGTAAAAACGGAATCTGTCAACATTCCTGTGGGCATTACAGCTCTGCTTTCTAGCAAATGCCCCAGTGAGCTGACAAATCCAGAGCTGAACCCATTCAAAAGCTGCCTGTCATGACCCCCATGCTGTAATAATACCTGCACATTATAAGCTTTAACACAAATATTTAGCCATCATTTTCTTCCTCCTGGGTATAATGAACCCCCTTGCTGCTACACAGCATTAAGTGTCCAGTTGTATTACGAAGCATTTGCATTGGAAAGGATGGGGTTTTAGCAACGACCAGTAAGCCATTCACCCAGCAGTTTTTAGGATTGGAGTTTACAGCATTCAAGTGGAAAGAAATGATAGGATGAAGCAGTAGTCCCTGCTCAGTCCTGCCTGCTGTGGCTTCAGACCCTGGCTGCTGCTGCTGCTTCCTGAGGCAGGCAGAAAAAGAAAGGAAGTCATCTGTCACCAGAACCCTTCTTCAAGGGCTATGGCAAGTGCATTAAATGCAAATGAAAATTTATATTAATTAAATCGTACTCACTTCAAAGACGTGGCTATAGATTAATGCCACACTGACACAATGATTTGACTCATCTCTACAACTCGTTAAGAACCTGGAAGCAATGGTCACATCCTTCTTGATGAAATCATTATTACTAATTGACTGGTAAGTTACTTCACTCACTTTTCAGGCATTTCTAACAGAAACAGTGACTGGTTTGAATGAAAACGCCTGTCTTTGTAAGCTCCAGCAGAAGAACAAGCGAAAAAGATGGTCTGCATGTCTGAGGGCAGTGTCCCCAGCACATCATTCCCAGCAGTGAAACTGCAGAACATGCTATTTATACTGAGATCAAAAGGCCTGCACTCTGATAAATCAAACCCCAGCAGAAATGACTCACTGGACCCTGCATCCTCACATCAGAAGGATGTCGACAAGGCTGCGGCATATCACATACACCACTCTCCTTCTCCTAACCCAAGAAGAGCACAGACCACATTTGGAGCATACGTTTAAACAAGGCAAACCAGACAAGACACAGCAACATAGCCTAACATCTATGGAGGCTAAGACAGAAATATTCTGAGGCACAGAACAACCCCATAACAACTGCAGATCCCCAAAAGGCCTGAAAGACCTTTACAAAAGCGAGCTCATCACCGTTCAAGAACCCTGGATACACGAAGAGGACTGGGGGACCAATGTACCTTTGGTTAAAACCCACAAAATTAGGGTGTGCCTAGGCTCCTCACACAAACAGCTCTGAGAAAGTATCAAAATACTCTATCAAGTATCAAGGCAGAAGGTATCGAGAATTTTCCACAAGGTTCTTTTTGCAAGCAGAGATCCATCCAGTTTACAGCCCTATGGGGCCACACCAAAGCCACAGAAAATGATGCTTCTCTTTTCTCCCGTGATCTTGCAACAGGAATTTCCTTTAAATATTCAAGTTTACCTATCAGCTTGTTAGAACAAAATTAAACAAAACAGAAACACTTCTAGAAGGGTAAAATTTTTCTTCTATTCAAATCATGTATATTTTGTCTTTAAAAAAATAAAAGGCAATGACAAAATATAACCTGTTGAGAAAAGTTGCCCTAAATGAATTCTTCCATTATATATTTTGTCTAATGCTAAGAATCAACTGGTAGTAATAGCACTAATTGCTCTGACTGCTAAGTTCACATCACCACCGATGTTTTTATTACTTTGAATAAAGGTACTCACCACTAGAATAAAGGGTACAGAAATAGAAAACAAACCCACCAATAGAAAGATGCTGTATTGCAGCTATATGCCACAGCTCTTCACCAGTGCATTTAGGTAAGTATTTATGTCGATTTATTTTACCTATTTCACACCCTTTGTGACTTAGTTGGAACACTGTATAGATTAACAAAAAAGCTAACTAGAACTGAACCCAAAAAAGTCTGAGGGGAGAAAAAAATGTTGAAAGGAAAAAAGAAAGAAAAAAAAAGAAAGAAAAGCAACACTAGAAAGGTCAGAGTGAAGAGTTACTTGTATCTAGGCAAATAAAGTGTTTTGAAATAATGCTCGGAAACTATCTTCAGAAAGTACTTTGTACAAGATAAGATGCATCGAACTAAAGGTCACAGCAAAGATGAAAAGGGCAGCTTTCCCAGAAGCTGAAAAAAGAAAAGTTATGCTTTGATACTCTTTCCATTGTCTCAGTCTTTCCAGTACAAAAGTATATAACAAGCCAAATACAATGCTCTTTGAAATTACCTTCTGAGGAGAACATGAAAGCCTTGCCTGCCCTTAATACCAACCATGGGACTCAAGCCAGTAACAGTGTAGGGGACTTAGACACGAGTCCTCTAGTGAATTGGGATGTTGTGTGTGAAGGCATCATCCTTACTCGACTCACTTATTCGTAGCAGGACACAGTCTCTGCAAGGCAGAAAGAAATTCCCGCCCAAGCCTCGGCTATTCCATTTCATCTGTCCAGTGTTCCAGACCACGTGCTCCTTTAGTGTAGCTTGTGAAATTTTTGCAAATAGATACACTGAAGAGTGATCTACCAGGGATACGACAGAGACATTTTCTCATCATTCCACGCAGGTTTGTGAAAGGAAATAGAGAATTACGGATTCCTGCTATCTAGTCCCCACAAAATCATTATTAGGTTTACAAATGCTTGCTTGTCCTAGTTTCAGCCAGGACAGGGTTAATTTTTTACAGTAGCTGGGAGGGGGCATGGCCAGACCCTAATGTTATTCAATACCACCTCAGGTCATTGCCAGGGGCAGGGAAAATGACTCTTCTCTCAGGAGAAGGGCATCCTTTCTGGTCATAGAGAAGAAAGTGGTTCGGAAGAACAGATCTTCTAAGTAAATCGTTTCTTCATCTTTTATGTTTTGTTATTAATATTGTTGCTGTTATTGTTCATTTTCTTATCTCACTGCTGTTTCCAGCAATGCTCTTATCTCAACCAGTGATCTTTGCCTTTTTGTGCTCCCAACAGGAGGCAGGCGGAGGTGGAGTGAGCAGTTGTGTGGTTTCAGTGGAACAACTAAATCGGAGACTACCATCCTAAGCCACGACATTGTTGCACTGGGAAAATGCTAGAAATACTCCCAGAACATCTGCATATGCGTTTGGAACCTTATTTGCTGGAAAAAAAAACCCAAACCCCAATCACCAAATTCCAGGAAATAAATTTATGACTCATGAGCGGCATAGAAAAATTAAAGGTTCTATAAATTTGTATTTCTTTTTATCCTCAGAACTTCAGTCTCAGTTTGTAATCCTAAACTTGAGTCACAAATGTATTATCTTGCAAAATCCATTTAATAGTATGTCTGAGCTCCACCAAACTTCTGCAAAGTTAAACTTTTCACTCTATGTTTATTTTTAGTGATGAGTATTTTATTCCCAAGAGATAATAATTCTGTGCATTGTTATTACAAGGAAGCTGGAGAGGGACTTTTTACAAGGGCATGTGGTGACAGGACAAGGGGAGATGGACTCAAACTGAAAGAGAGTAGGTTTGCATTAGATATTAGAAAGAAATTCTTTACTGGGGGGGTGAGTGAGGCACTGGAACAGGTTGCCCAGAGAAGTGGAGTATGCCCCATCCCTGGAAGTGTTCAAGGACAGGTTAGAGGCTTTGAGCAACCTGATCCAGTGGAAGGTGTCCCTGCCCACAGCAGGGGGGTTGGAACTAGATGATCTTTACTGCCCCTTCCAACTCAAGCCATTCCAAGATTCTGTGAAACAGCCTCTAAAGAATCCTGGTGATACGTCACATCAGACTATTTTTGATAAAACCAGCACAAGCAGATGGTTAGAATACAAAAAAAATCAATAGAAAAAATTGTTTCAAAGCAACAGTATAAAACTGTCTTTTGAATAAGTAATACATGAGTATTTGTATTTGCATATTTTCTTACTTTTGAATGTGTTGTTAAATTTATCAGAAGAATTTGTCCCATCAATCCATTTGCCTTCTCAGATGGCATCATGATTCACTCAAAGATATAAGATGCTTTGGAGAGAATTTTGGCTTTAAAGATGGGATTAGACAAGTATTTCACAATGACTGCAGTGACAGCTGTATTCATCTCCCTCACATACCAGATTCAAAGTCAGAAGCACATTCTCAGTTTGCAAGCCAGAACATGTTCTGCTGGATATTTACAGCCAACCACTGAAACCCCCCAAACCTATCAATGATGTCAAACAGGACAGAAATAGATCATCTTGCTTGTTTTTCCTAAATAGACCTGCATTTATAGAAGGAATAGAAATAGAAACCTTGAAGAAAAAAATTCTCTTTTATCACCGCCACTATCAAAGCACAAAACCACTCAACTCTTTTTGAAAGAGCCACTTCAAGAAAGGAATCATGTTTGTGTCTCTCTCGTGATGTTTTATCTCTCCTCTTACATTGTCAGCAACAAAACCTGCTTTTTCTTTTCATTCCAAAGCTTTTTTTTTTTTTTACATCGATAAGGAGGTTCATCATGCCATTTCACATGCCACTAAGTAGATGAATTATGTTTGTAGATGTCAGCGCCTAACACAATTTAACCGCCGCAAACATGCATTCACTTACAGCAATGCACGTCACCTTACAATAATCCACTTACCAGATGGTTTGCAGAACAAAACCAGGAACAGAATCAAAATGAGGAAATACTTTCAGCCTTATCCTTTATTACTGAAGATTTTATTGACTGATAAACATAAGGATAGGCATCAGATTTAGTAGGAAGCTGTTTTCAGAAAGTACCCTAAAAAGTGACCTCTGTGACTTCAGACAGCAACAGGCAAAGATTCGTTTCAGGAGATCTCAGGTTCAAGCACTCCTTCTGTGTTCTGTGTTTTCAAGCAATGCTGTTTGTGCCCTACAGAATAAACTTTCTAATCTCCAACTCAGCAACAAAGCAAGAAGTAGATTTCTAATTAGGAATTAATAAAATAAGAATACTTACGCTGACCCCACCGGCCTGTTCTTGGATTCAAATAATTTGGATAAAGTCCATTAGGACGATCCATTTTTTGAAGTAACTTCCGAATGTGCATGACCTAAATTAAATCAAGAATCAGGTTCACCACTAACAACGTTTGTCTGCCCTCTGCACATAGTTAAATCTAATCTTTTTTATTTTTCTTTCATTTTTAGTAGCAAATTTTATTAATCTGAACCACAAGCTTTCCTGAGGGCTTTCTTCAGATTTGTACATTTTTGGTTTTAAAGGACTGCTCACATAAACATGCTTAAAAATAATGATTTTTAAATGTATTCTGAAACAAATAAGAAAACCTGTGTTGTCATATATTTCTACTTGAAAAAAGACATCTATTTAGTAACAGAAATACAGGCATGAAAAAATTTACCTGCTACCAAGAATGGAAGTAGAATTCAATATAGCCAGTACTTCTTCCCCTTTAATGCAATTTATGACGGAAAGTAAGACAAAAATACTGATTTTTGAGACTCACCTTGTTATAATATACAGGGTCCCCTGTCAAATAGCTGAGGTGGACAAATTCCATGTGCAGAGTACCAAACTCAGCAAGGATGCTGCTGCCAGCAGAAGCCCAGCCCCAGTTTCGACCAACACCACTGAATGCCAACAAATACACATAAAAAAAGGGAGAAAACAGCAGAAAATTCAGATTTACTGTGCACAGCACAACTACCACAGCCAATCAGACAACTAGCAACAACATTTTAACCCACACTTAAGGCTATCGGAGTTGTGATTTGATTGATCAGTTGGTTCACCGGTTGGGTCTTTTTGGAAAAAAGATACCACAACCACACCAACAAAAAGTCCTATGATTAAAAAATGTAATACCTTGATGTCACCCAAATATGATGACTTAACACTGGGCTCAGTCTCAGCTGTTCTTTATTCACTGTATACTCCTAAGAACAAGAATCAAGATAAGTTCTGAAGGTGGCAGCGGTCGCTTCCTTGTCCTGCCGATCTTTACCCTGCCAATCTTTAAGGGATCTGTGCTCCCTTTACCTGTGTGGGATGTGCTTCCCCATCTTGTGTCTACATAGGAATACAGGATGTTTGCTGCTGGCACAATACGTGAGCTCCTCAGGCTCACTGAAACAATCAGCAGTAAGTGTCACATACCTCCTACCTTTTGCACTTTAAGTGATACCACCTTGCTTAGTTCTAACTCCTAAATTACCTCTGGTTTAAGCTAATTTGGGAGTTTTCATCACCTTTCAAGATTTTAATTTCTGTCTTTTAATTTCTGGAGTTAACTACATATTTCTGAAGATTACTTCTACTTCCTCTCATAGAAGATTTCAGTAACGAGTAAGTGTACACACAATCTAGATATACATCCAAAATCACCTACTGTTCAAGGACATAGTGAAAACGTAAAGAATGCCTTGTATCAAAAATGCTCTCTCAAAATCTGAGGGAAATCCCAGCATTGAGCAAGCAATACAACATAAATTAGGCAAGGCAGTTGTCTTCCACAAGGCAATGCAGACCATCTAAGTCCAGTCTGATCTGAACAGTCACGTAAAGGAGCCTCTCCATTTGCCCATAGTTGACTTCAGCACACCAGACTTTCTCCCTAAGCTAAAATGTGAAATGAACCAGTATCTTCAGCGTCCCATCATCATCTCAAATACTGGGAATCTTCTAAAGGTAACATACAGCTCACACAGCACAGAAAACCCAGTAAGTTCAACCATGCCCTGCAAACAATTTTGTTTTTTTAAAAGATTTTGTAATGACTGAAGAAACGATTATTAAGCTCTAGAGCAACACACAGAATAATACACTCAGTGTGGTCCAATGGCAAGTTGAACGCTTATTGCAGAATGAGAAGAGGAAAAAAAACCATGATCAAAATTTATTGCAGTCAATGAGTTAGAATGTGCTGAACTCTATCAAAATTATTCTAACGTGCCAGGAATGACAATTTGTCTGCATTTTCTACAGTTCCACTACTAAGAAAAACTGATGTATGCCATTACTAATTTTAAGTTGGAGGGAGGGGGAGGAACACACTTCACAAAAGAAAACTCATTACCTTTTCAGATTCACCATTGCCCATGGTATGCCCGTAGGTGTGTTGAAGGCTGGAAGAAGTTTTCCTGCCAGTTGCACTGCTTTGATCTTGAAAACCTAAGATAGTAGGATCAATTGCAAATAGTTACAAAGTCTGATTTATCTCCAAGAACTATAAAGACCGAAATTTCCTTGCCCCACCTACCTCTTTGTATTAAAAAAGCTTTACATAGTAAAAAACATATCAACTTATAATTTTTTGCCACTTGTTCACTTTATAACTTTCGGTTAGATTTGAACATGAAAAGAAAACTTGTCATTTAAATTTCTTTCCTTCTAAAGCTCTCCAGCAATAGTTCTTAGATTCCTATTACAGAAGAATATCAGGTCTCCTCCCACCTCCTTCCACCGGTATTAGGAATTTCAAATGCTTTCTAAAACAGTCTTTAAATTGTACCTTATATTTTTCAGTTAAAAACCAAGACACAACTCTCCTACCCAAGTATTTTAACTTTTACGAACTTCCAATCCCTTTTTAATGAGATTAGTGCAGACAGAGTTCCTATTCTTTTATGAACATTGTCTATGCAAAACCAGATATGCAGTTTCCTCTAGTTTTTCCTTCATCGATAATGCATGAAAAATAATATGAATAAAATGAAAAATAATTACAGGGTTAATCTTCCCTCTCTAGTTTGATCCCTCACAGAAAATACTGACAGGAAAAAATCTCTGTCATTTCTAGTGTTATTTCTACTTACTTTTAGAACACAAATCTGTAAGAGCCTTACTGAGAGCCCAAAGTCTATTAGACAGACGAGCAATGGGGATGAAGTTCCTTCTAAGCCTACCTGCAGCATGTTTTCCAAAGGTGTATTTGCTATATCCCCATGGCATGAATCTGCTTGTATCCGTTAGTTGCTAGCATACATTTTAATTAATGCAGTAATTCACTGCATTTCTGGAGAAGTATCTCCTTAACCTGGAGATAACATTACTCACCAGTCTGAAGCACCATACAAACCAGTTAGAAAAAGAGCTACCACATCCCAAAATAACTTATGCAACATGGACATAGTATAGAAACATCATCTGTTTGGTGACCAGCAACAGGACATGAGGAAATTGAACGAAGATGCGTAAGGGCAATTTCAGATAGGGAAAATGTTCTTCACTAAGAGACTGGTCACAGCACCAAGCCTGTCAAGACTCAAGGAATGTATGGATGATGCTCTTAGTCATATGATTCAGTTTTAGGTAGTCCTGAGAGAAGCAGGGGGTTGGATTCCACAATCCTTAAAGGTCCTTCTAACTTCAGATATTCTGTAATTCTGTTGCCAACTACCTGACCAATACTCTGTAATCAAGAAGAATAAGATCTTTAAGAAGGATTACAGGATCTGGAAGGGAGGAAACTGATGAGGTGCTCGCTAGAGAAGCTGGAAAAAAAAGCAATCAAGAACATCCCTATTTTTTATATGAAGGTGGGAAAAAATCAATATCTTAATGTTTGAGGAGATGACTAGTGAGACATGAAATAAACCAGAAGAAAATATTAAAGATGACATCTAATTGTATTTGACGCAGTGGAGTATGGAGAGATGGAGGTGAATCTGAAAGCAATGAGCCACGATAAAGAACTTTTACAGAGGTTCTCCATATGAATTGTAAGATGGGATATGCCTAAACCGAAAAAGAATATACCTGAGAATATGATTTGATAGAATTGTGAAGTAACAGAGGCAATATGGCTTGAAGGATTTTTAGCAAAGAAGCTGACAAGAGACAGTCTTTGAGAAAACATGCGGAAATTTAGCAGTAAAATTCACATAACACTCTGACCTTGAATAAAGGACCAAGTCAGAATAGGAAGGCATAGTATAAGGAAGAGGTATCATATAGGTGGAATCTACGGTAACTGAGAAAAAAGAAACCCTTAAGAGAACTGAAAGCTCAGTCTTGGCCCAGTTGTGTAAGAACTACCTCATTTGCATCTATAAATAAGTACCAAAAGTTCATGTTGAACTTTTAGAATTTTAAGTAGTAGATAGGTCAAGACTATACAGAACTATCTACTGGGAGTCATCTGAAGGGACTCCCTCTACAGTGCAGGCAAGCTTTATCACCTAATCAAGAACAGAACGAGGACTTCCAGTGAAATGGTACATAGTTTGGAAAGACATCTGTAACATGAATTTGTTTACCTTCAGCTTTCGTACGTTGCACCCTCTGGAAGCGCTATGCACTATCATGCTGTTCATTAATAAAAGATACTGAAACATTAGAGTAAGAATATTCAATGGAAGAACATCCTTAGAAACATCCTTGCTAAAAGAATATTCTTAATGGCTATTTACATTGCTATCCAGCTTTTAATCCATTTGAAATGTATGGTATCTGGGGAAGGAGTTTTTAGCTACAGCGCATGAAGTAAAGGTTGAGCTCATCTAAATGTGCACGAATCTGGACAAGGCAGTTAAAGCAAGGCAATCACTGAGCCATTTCAGCATCAGAGCAACAGCAGGAACTGCCAGTTCAGACAACCATGTTGTTAGCAGTACCTGCCCAAACTGGCTGTGATAAAGGCACTTTCCTGTCACCTCCACTGGGCTGAGGACTCTTGAGTACCACTGATCTAGCATCAAAAGGTACAACATTCCCTCTCTATATCTCTCTCATCCAAAACCGAATGTAAGGAAATAAAAAATTGGTTGAAGGCATGCCTTTACTTTCTATTACTGCCATCTTAGTCCTATCTTGCTGCTGCTTCTGCATAAAAAAACCACTGAGTGCTTGGCACAGTGTTTACCTGTGCAGGCTGGAGTGAGAACTGGGAGACAGCTGCATAGGATTTTATCAGAGCCAAGTGACCAGAAGAGCACTTTTGGAGAGAGGGAGGGAAAAGAAAGAAATGTAGCAAGCAGTGGTGAGTGAGGTGCCCTTATGGGAAACTGCAGATGTGGCCAGAGAGCTCTGCTGAGCTCATTAAAGTGCCTTCTTTAGCAAGTTTCAAACTTGCCATGAGAACAACAATAAAAGCCTCAGGCTGTAGCTTATAAATAATGTGCTGGTATCAGGCAACACGGTTACTTATCATGTAACATTTTTACTTTAATTTTTTTAAAAACGGCTTGAACTCATAGATTCTATTTCAGCCCTGGCAGTTCCCTGTTGACAGGCAATGCATTTTAAAAAATATATAGGCAAGAAGAACAGAAAAGAACAAAAAATGAATGGCTGCCTTAAAAACAGAGCTCATTAGGAAACCGCAAAAAAAGAATTGGGGTTATTTAGACCAGACAAAAGATGTTCAAGAGAGGACAAGATAATAACTTTTCAGTATATAAAAGGCTAACACAAGTAAAAGGAAATAATATTTTTTCCATGGACATGGAGAACAGAAAATAACACCAAAATGGACCAAGGGAAAGTAAGTTAGTTATTAGGAAAAATTTGGTGATAAGAATAACTACTAATGCAGCATGACTGTGATTGCTGCAAAGTCATCCCTACAGCTTCTAAAAATGCTCTGTACAATACCTACAAAGACTTAGATGATTTGACTTTGCCAAGGAACAGAAGAATAACTGAGAATTACTCAGCTGCCTTACCACTCTTCCAGCCATGTTGCTGCATTTTGTTTGTATGGCAAAGTTTTGGCAGTGGGGGGCCACAAGGGTGGCTTCTGTGAGAAGCTGCCAGAAGCTTCCCCATGCCTGGCTGAGCCAATGCCAGCTGGCTGCAAGACAGACCCACCACTGGTCAAGGCTGAGCCCATCAGTGGTGGTGGTAGAGCCTCTGGGATAATATGGTTAAGAAAGGGGTAAAAAAAACAACCACAGAACAGCAACTGCAGCCAGAGGAGTGAGAATATGTCATAGAATCAACCCTGCAGACACCAAGGTCAGTGCAGAAGGAAGGGCAGGAGGTGCTCCAGGTGCCAGAGCAGAGATTCCCCTGCAGCCCGTGGTGCAGCCCATGGTGAGGCAGGATGTCCCCCTGCAGCCCATGGAGGTCCACGGGGGAGCAGAGATCCACCTGCAGCCCGTGGAAGAGCCCCACATCAGAGCAGGTGAATGCCCAAAGGAGGCTGTGACCCTGTGGGAAGCCCACACTGGAGCAGAGTCCTGGCAGGACCTGTGGCCCTGCAGAGAGAGGAGCCCACACTGGAGCAGAGTCCTGGCAGGACCTGNAAGAACTGTGGATTGTGGAAAGGACTCATGTTGGAGAAGTTCATGGAGGGCTGTCTCCTGTGGGAAGGACCCCATGCTGGAGCAGGGGAGGAGTGTGAAGAGTCCTGAAGAGGAAGGCGGGGCAGAGATAACATGAGATAAACTGACTTGCAACCCCCATTCCCTGTCCCCCTGTGCTGCTGTGGGGGAGGAGGTAGAGAAAATTGTGAGTGAAATTGACCCTGTGAAGAAGGGAGAGGTGGGGGAAAGGTGTTTTAAGATTTCATTTTTATCTCTCATTATCAGTTAATAAGCCCTAGCTGAGTCTGGTTTGCCCATGACAGTACTTGGCAAGTGATCTCTCTCCCAGTCCTTACCTCGACCCATGAGTCTTTCATTGCATTTTTTTTGTCTATCCCCTGTCCAGCTGAGGAGGGGAGTGACAGAGCAGCTTTGGGGAGGCACCTCGCATCCAGCCAGGGTCAACCCACCACAGTTCCCAAGCAATGAGATGCCTTGTGCACATTCCATATAAGAGGAAAATGTTTTGCCTCTCAGGTACGGTATCTACTCTGTAGACACACACAGCACCTTTCAGGAATCACGGAGACCATCTATCCCCAAGTTTCTTTCCTAACGCAAAGCTCCCAAATATAGAACTGATCAGAATCTTCTTAAAGACACCGTAACAGCAGTAGCAAGACATCCTGCTTTGAAGATGCAAAAACGTTCTAGGTAAACGGGTAGTAATCCCAGGGTAGCTGTTCTGACCACTCTCAAAATATGGACATTCTTCAGAAAAGTTTTAGAAGCCACTGCAGACTTGGAAAAGTATTTCATTTTACATGGCAAAATCTAACACGTTAAATCCATCAATTTACATGGCCTTTACTAGGCTAATACTTCTTTCTGCAAATACTGTAAAGCAATGGAAGAATTTTTTCCCCCTTTCAAAAACAAATCAAACTGTTTACAGCTAGAAGGGAAGAGAGTGAAAATTGGCAGAAAAAGCAAAATCTAAACCCCAAATCGGATAAGTGGATCCCTCATTAAGATGAAAACAGCAATCAGTATTTACAAACTAGTATGTACAGCAGACCAGCTGTGAGGCCTGAATAATTTTCATCCATTAAATTGATGCTTAACATATCAAACCTGCCACCCACCCCACAATATGAAAGCTTACTCCTGAGCCTATTAATCCAAGCAAGGCCTTTAAAATGTTCAGCAGAAAAGGCCTTAAAGATTTCAACGACGCTTCAGAAGTCTTATTGATGTATCCAGTGACTGCCTAGATGCATGGCTGCAGCTCTCAGAAGAGTATATTATGCTAATACTGCTGTTAGGTGTTCCCTTCCAGCACTATGAATGGCAAACAGCACCGAATGCCCTCTGTTCCTAACTCTGAGGGCGATGATAGATGTTTTCTACAAATAAGGAACCCCTTTCATTTATGTGCCTAGACCAGCCTTCGAATCATGGCTGAACAGAAGTAATAAATGCCAGACTTCTCCCCAATCTGATGGTTATTAACTAGTGAGTATCTATGGCCATGCAATGTGGCTGGTTCTGTAGGCTTGACAGCCGTGGATCATTGAAAAAAAAGATCAGACAAAACAGATACACTGAACAAGTTCACAAAAATGTAGCACTTGGCTCACTATCAGTACTACTATCGGTACCAAATCCTGAACACATTTCCTTTGAACACTAAGGATGAAGATGATGAGGGAGACCTATCTAATTACTAAATGTAGACTGAAAAACCAGAGCATCTGACAGCCATACCAGACTCAGACCCTTGAGGAAACTCTGTGGTATTCCTCGGCCCAACCAAGAATAGTCATCTTTCTACCTTCAGAGTTCAATCTGCAGCAGTCAGCTCCTCACTGCCTTTTGGTGGCTAAACACTCATTTAAAGCTCAACTTCTTAGCGAGGACTCTTTGCATAGAGATAAAGGCTCATGGTGAAAATCAAGCAGCATTACCACCAAAAAAGCAAACAAAGAAAACCAGAAGTAGCTTAATAACCATTGCTGGTTTGATCTTATACATAAGTCTTACTGCACAGGAAAAAGATGTCTGCATGCCAGATGAACAGCTCTGAGTTCCTCGATGAATAGCTCTTAACTTCCAACGCACTTTGCCCCTGTAAACTTCGGGGGCTCCTGGGTTTTACAGTGTTCCTAGGGCAGTTTCCTCTGCAAGTGGAGGCCATCCTGCTACCAAGAAATGGAGAAACAGCTCCCTCTTTACACATTTGCTTCTAGTAATTTTCATGGATGTAATTACAAAGTCATCTTGTGAGATGAGAGAGATGCAATAAGATTCTGGTAACATTTCAGCTATTATAGTATGAAATGAGAGTGGGAGAACACTTGAGGTATATTTTATAGATGTTTGTTAGTGATGATTGAAGAGGTATGCCACATCTAGAATGGGTCCTGGAGAATGTAAATCATGTTCACGTGAAATTTAGCAAGGCAGTTACAAACTATACTACCTATAGTAGTGAAATGAGGTAGAAATACATACATTCAACAGCACCTCATCAGCAATGTAGGTTTCTTGAGTTGTAACAGATGTTCAAGGAAGGAAAATTTGCAGATACTGTAGAGACAATGCCATAGCTAAGGTACTATTGCTGTCCTTGGTAAGCTGCAATGATTACCATAGTACTTGATGAACAACACTTAGCATTTCTAAAAGACTGAAACTCTTTAAACAAGAGAAGACTTATTCTGCAAAGGGAATGCTCTATGAATTTATATTACTTTGTGACAGAAAAAAAATCAATACGGAAATGAAAAATCTAAACCCATCTCAGCAGTCTAAGATCAGAGTTAAAAACCAAGAATCAACTTGAATCTGGACTATGGTGACTACTTAAAATGGCTATGATGACAATTTGCTCCACTTTCTTTACTTCCTCCCTTCAGATATTTGCACACAATGATGGGGTCCCTCCTGAGCCTTTTCTTCTCCAGGCTGAACAGTCGCAGCTCTTTCAGCATTCCCTCAAATGAGAGATAATCCAGTCCCTTAACTATCTTTGTCAGTCCTTGGTTGGACTCTCTCCAGCATGTTCATGTCTCTTGTACTATGGAGCCTAGAACTGGATACAGCAAAGGGTAAGAACCACCTCCATTAACCTGCTGGCAAATTTCCTAATCCACGTGCCAGGATACCATTCACTTTCTTTACTGCAAGGGCACATTGCTGCACGTGGTAACCTTGGTGTCCACCACTTTTTTGCAAAGCTGGGTGGCCCCCACATATAGTGGTGCCTGAGCTTGCTCCTCCCCAGGTGCAGGACTTTGCCCTTACCCTCCCTGAACTGCATGAGATTCCTGTCAAGCCCATTTCTCCATCCCACTGAGGTTCCTCTCAGTGGCAGCACGAACCTCTGGCATATCAGTTGCTCTTCCTGGTTTGGTGCCATCAGCAAATTTGCTGAGGGTGCATCTGCCTCATCACCCAGATCATTCACGAAAACATTGAACAGGATTGGACCTGGGGTACACCACTACTCACTGTCCTCAAACTGTATTTTGCACCACTGATCATCACCATCTGAACTTGCCTGTTCAGACAGTTTGCAATCCACCTCACTATCTGCTCATCCAGCCCATACTTCACCAGCTTCTTTATGAGGATCTTGTGGAATACAGTCATTTCATTGTAGGTCATCAGGGTTGGTTGAACATCAGTTCCCCAATCACCTTGTTGCTCACGGGCTAGGGAATAGTTTTCCAAATTGGTTGCTCCATCATCTTTCCAGGGATAGAGGCAAGACTGGCCAGGCTCTAGTTCCCTGGATCCTCCTGCTGGCCCTTTTTGAAGGTAGGAGTGATCTAGGGGTGATGCCATCATGCTCATCTTGTGCATTAGCTTTGGTGCCCAACAATACTCACTTAAACCTTTGCCTGTAAAGCTGCTACACCTCTGCAAGGCATTCAGCTGTTACACACAGGCGGTTTACACAGGCAGAGGGAAAGAAATTGTGCTTAATTCTAAGAGTCTCCAAAATTTTAAAATACTGCCAAATTCACCCTCATGGAAGTCCAGGACTGGTTACCTCTGCTGCTGCAAAGTACTCCTGGTTCTATGAGAATTCCAGTCTCTCAAGAGCAACAGGATAAAGCAGATAGTGCTTAAGCCCTAAATATTACATAACTTGATGATGTGCTCACTTCACAAGGCAATAAATGCTTCATGGAATGTTCCTTCTTTGTGGAAAAAAGAAACTCCCTTAGTTTTCAAAACATGTAGACTAGGTCGACATTTTGTTTAACCAGTAAAATCACAAACAAGACTTCTACAAATACTTTTATTTAAGAAAATCACACTGGATTCCTCCCTGAAAGATACACTTTTGCTGGCAATTTTAAAGAACAGTAGGAAGGCCAAGAAGGCTGTCCAGTTCCAGATGACACATGAAATTAAGTGATGTAACAGTTGCCTCCGATCTAAACTTCATGGCTACACAAGCTCAGCTATCCTTCGTCTCTCTGTCTGGAGATCCAGAGATTCAGCTTGTAAAAATTTTCTAATGCAGTGTTATCAGAATTATCACAACTTCCAAAGTAAAAGCTGTGACTGTGCTCTGCATTCTGCTTCTGAAACCAAAAGCTCAGTAAAGCCCACAGGACTGGACAGGCCCATTCACACATCCAAGCTGCTTCTTTCCTAGAGCCTCTAGACTGTTTTGAGATGAAAATACAGGCGATGATTTTTTTGACTAATCAATACAGGGCCAAAGACTAGCAAAAGAGACGGGAAGAAACTATCCCATCATAACAATCTAGGAGAACTATCATAGCGGTAGTTCCTAAGTTGAGTTGTACTGAAAAGCATTAAAATGCCCATCTGATCATATTGTTCAGCTACAGTCTACAAATGAGCTGAAAAATAAACACACAAAAATACTTCAACTGCATCAGTTAATTGCAGATAAGACAGATATTGTCTGGTTGACTACAACTTCCCCTATTTACATTTTACAAATTAGCAATTATATATTCAAATGCTGCTTCTTAGATAAAAGATAAATACTCTGGTGATTCTCTACCATCAGCAGGGAAAGATTTGCAAACAGAATTCTTAAGTGATACTATCTTTAACTTCTTCAAAAGTTTTCCAAAGCTGCTTTCCTGGACAAGAGACATGAGGAATCCAGTTACTGTTGACTGAGGCATCTTAGGATGTAATGAAATATTCATTGGTTTCACACTACCGATATTTTTGAAAAACCGATATGAGAAAGTCTGTGCATATATTAGCTTATTAGAGATATTCCATGTTTTTGCTTTATAAGATCTGAACATAAAAATTTGGCATGCACTGGACAACCAGCTAATCATATTTGAACTACCTGGCACTGGCTAATAATACTTCAATTAAACTGCATAATTTCCATTCACTTCAATAGCTGTATCAGCTTCCTTGGCACAGGTTTCATGCATATCTGAGTAGAAATGTTAAATGTTCTCAATTTTTAAAGGGCCTTCAAATCCAAGGCACTTTACACCAGTCAGTCAACATCACAGACGACTTAAAATTCAGAATAAATGTGATGAAAATCTGGCATATAAATGCCTCCTCGATCTGATAATTCCAGAAGATGTAGCACACTGCTTCACATCCCGTCTAACCGAGCCAAAAACCATGGCAGTCTTGAGTTAATTTTCTCTTCTGCTATTATTATTAGAATAGTAGGCAATTTTTGTGCTTCATCTTTCCTGCTTTTCGTACCTCTGGCTTCTTCACTCTACGTTTACCTGCACAAGCAGTATTAACCTGCCAGCTTGGTTACCTTTGTAAAAAAACGGTCCCAGGACTAGAAGCAACAATCTGGAATTTGCACAACACACCGACCACAATCGTTCACGCCTAAGCATAATCTCCTCTTGCTGAGGGAGCTACTCACAGCACAGGGAACAGGGAACCAGATGTGAGAGCACAGACAATGTCTGGCTTCTGGCTTAAAAGTTCCCCGACTAGTAGCTAGCACAGAGAAAGGTTGATTTAAACTGTGCAAAAAGGGAACGGAGAAAGAGAAAGGAGAAAAGTGAATCTGAATGGCCATCTGAAAATTGAAGAAAAGAGCCATCAGGGACAGAAGATCAGCATGCAGCTTTGCCAGTGGGGAAGCAGAAGTGGTTAAGGACAGGGCCTTCCAGTCCCCCATCTCCTACAAGGCAAAGTGTCAGGGAGAAGTTGGTAAAAGAAGGGAGCATAAATAGATGGTGAAGGGAAGAAACAAAGGCATCAAGAGGAAGGAAAGGGAACGAATGGAGATCTAAAGAAGGTAAGACATAAAACGGATGGATTGCCAAGAGTACAGCTGTGAGGAGCAGGGTTATGAGAAACATGTGGGGGAATCTGACAGGGGAAAAACACTTTCTCATCTCCAAAACATGTTCCTAGGAACTAGAATTGACTCTAATATATCAGTCTTTCAACATGCCTTTGTAGCCAAACACATCCAGGCAAAGCAAATGGTATCAATGAATCTTGGAGGCGTGGTTTGGTTTTTTTTCCTATTAATCAGTGATCGTCGGTATTTTGGTACTACCAGCTGTTCTACTGAGTTGAGTAACAGACTCCATTATGTGCCTGAAGTTCACCACCCAACTCCTGATCCAGTGTCTCTGTGGTTTTTAAGAAGAAAAACCTGTGTTAGAAACCTTAAGAAACGGTTCTGAAGTAAAATAATTAAGCTGTTTGTACTAAGCTAACAAGTTTTATCAGAATCATTTTCGTGCAATAGAAGTTATCTACTTTCTGTGATTATTAATCTCTCTTGACATTGGTTTTCTTTTCGGTAACATCTTTTCCTAACACCTTCTCCACTCATGACAAGTATCTCCTTTATTTCCCATATATTTTTCTATGCCATGTTATCTTTTTTGTCTTTCAGCTCTGTGCTAGAATTGTCTCAATTTCTACTTTCTTTCTCAGTTATTCCTCTGTCTCCCATTTCTCTTGAATGTGCTGCCAAGCTTTCCATTTTAAAATTCATCTTGATTTCCCCTTTAGTCTTTGCCAGAAATGACTCAGTCCCTTTTAGACTGTATTTGCCTTTACAAAGAAAAGTTAAACAGAGATTAAATTACATATTGTTTTACACTATGTGCAGTCATTATACACACAGCCTCCCTTCTCCCACTGGTATAATGTGACAGATTACAATGCAAAAATCACAGTCTAGGGGGAAAAAAAAAAAGGAAAAATCACGCAGCTTTTACATCTTCAGAAACATATCCCTGACACAATGTCAGATGCAAAGCACATTACATTCCACCTGATGAAAGTAAATAGTGTTTGGTTGGGTTTTTGTTTGGTTGGGGTTTTTTTATGAACTGGCTTGTATTCACCCATCAACAGATACGTAGCTTATCTACAGTTTATATATAGATAGATATATTTTATATATCTGCATATATATGGACTGAGTTCTGACAGAAAATTAGTTGGCAAACAAAACCTATGAGCAATGAATTAGTAAGCGCTGAATCTTCATAGTTGCATAAATTCTGCAAGGCACTTGAAAAACCAGACATTTGTTTTGACAAAATGGTGAGATAAATATCCAGACTCCTGCAGCATAATTTATAGTTCTCAGGACCAGAAATATAAGATAAAAATGTTGTTCTTTTATGCCATGCAAATGAAAACAAAAAAGGTTCAAGAGCAACAGTCTGATCATCTGCATAAAATAATGAGTAAGTGTCAAGATACCTTTATAGTTACATCAATAAGCGGTACTTAAGTGAAATATTCCTTCCAGAGAGATATCTGGACTGCGTTATGTGCCACATACTGACTATTCATGTGTCCAGGAGGCACAACTACCAGTCCTCCAACTTTTCACGACTTTCTACTGCTTCTGCTGCTTTTACAAGTCCTTCTAAGAACACGATTACCAAGAAGCTTGCAGCATACCAACAGCAGTCCTTATTAATGACTTCAACAGAAATAAATTTCTCCTCATATTCGAAGTTCCTATTTATAAATCCAAATGCTCATACCAGAAGTTCAAGCTGAGCAGCTTGCCTTTTTTTGAGTTTCACATACTCTTCCAAAGCCACAACCACTCAAAACACAATCCCTTATTCTGTCCCCATGTTGGTCTGTTCAACATGGGTTGTTAATTTTTCCTTGTAACTTCCAGTCTGCACCTACACCTTTGGCAACACTAAAATGGATTTAATTTACACAGGCCTAGTTGAACATCCGATTAAATTTCTCTGGAGTTTTCTACTTATTTGCCATCTCAATAAGAGCAAATCTACAATCAGATATAAATTCTTAAGAGAAGACTTTTATTGTCAAGGCACTGTTGTACCGATGGTCTCTTATTTTCCATTATGTAAATTTCTGGGATGGGGAGAAGGAGTGAAATCAGACTATCTGGCCCACAATTACCTAGGTCACCTTAAAAGACCTTTTCTTAAAATGGACATAGTTGCATTAGTTTGATATAAGCAATTATCTTCAATCTTGTGGTTTGAATTTAAAAAAAAAAATCACAGAATATGCTGAGTTGGAAGGCTAGAGAACTTCTTGGTCATTCCTTTAAATATTTGTTTCCTGATTATCCGATTCATAAATGGTAACAGAATGTTACTGCAGACAGCATCCTCTTGATTCCTAACAGACCAGAAGAGTTCACCATCTTTATAATGTGGTAGGTGCACACATCATTCATTAGAGGCAACATTTTTTTTGTTGATGTTTTTCCTAGTTTCTAGTGGGTTTGCTTAGCAGTTATTGTAACATTCATGGCACTTATCTTTCTCTCACCATATCTGTTCTCAGCTAGCATGCAAATTCCTTTTCAAGACAAAAACATAAGAGTTACTACTGAATGAGAACAAGTTCCAAAAGGCAAAGCCAGCCAAAGATGCTCGATTTTAAAGCAGTATCATGTCCAGAGTTGTATTTTAGCTCTGCTTCAAAGTGAAAAAAATCCTGCTGGAAGAACTATGTTTTCAGTTGACAAAAGACAATGCCATACTTCCTTTCTGGATCAGATAAAGCGTGAAAACCCTCAATGCAAATGCTAACCTAGGAGGAAAGAACAGGAAAACTCCATGGTAGAAACTAATGTATTACCGTGTCAAGAGTAATGCCAATAGATGGAAGGTCCGGAAAAACAACAGGTAGGATACTGTGCTTGCTGTCACTGGTGCCCATCAGCATCAATATGACTCTTAAACTACTGAAGAGGGACAGAAAACCAGACTTGGTCAAGAGGAGATCCATGACACGTGAGGAGTAGTCACCAATGATCTACTCCTCCTTAGTGTTTATAGCCCTCTATGGGAACATGACCAAAGAATGAGTCTTAAGAGCAGCTATCGCTGCATAGCTATTGCATTTTCTAGTGCTAAAACAGACTGTCTTTTATTTCCACCAGTTTAAAGTATATTATGCTAAGAGGAAAAACCTATTTCCAATCAGACTCAGAGCAGAAGGAACAAATTCGCAATGAAGTCAGTTTTCTCCGCTTCAGGTGTCGTGCAGGGCCAAGACGCAGCAATAAACTGGGCTAAGTGTCCTTTGCCAGTCAAGAAAACGTTTACTCCAAGCCTGGTAAACAGAAACTGCGCAAGCATTGCAATCTGCACTGCAGCGAGCAGTGGCAACGCCCAATATGAGACAATGCTTTAAAAGTCAAAGAAAAATAGAGGGTTTTTTCAGGCTGTGTCCTGTTAAGAGACCAGTGAGCTGTCACAACTACTTATGAATAAGCAGCTCATCTCCTGGCAACAAGCTCAAATCTCATCTTCATTGAACAGGACGTACACAATGCTGTTAACTCTTCCGAGATTTTCACCCTTTGAAAACTTAATTTAGATAAGCCTTACAGCTTTAATTTAGATAATTTTGTAAGTACATCTAAGAAGTCTGTGAAACCAGTACGCACAATATTACTGAAGACCTGTATTTTATATATTTAAGTTGGTAGTTGGGGATATCCATTGACACATATAACATAATTTGACTAACGAGTCTTCCTGAACAGAGAAGATGCTGCCTGTCAGATTCCTAGAAAGGATTAGTTTGATTATCTTTTAATAGAGTATCAGGTACTTAACATCCCTCGTGCTCTACTTTAAATGAGATTTGAGGCTGGATTTATCCACACGAATGATATTATTATTTTGCCCAGAAAGATACGTCATTTTGATGGTGTTTAAAAAGATGAAAAAGACAGTCATGAAATGAACTGCATTATATCTAAGGCTGGCAAAGGTAAACACAGTAAACCATTAATCTTTTTTTTTTTTTAATATTGCAAATATCGTAAATAACTTTGTTCAACAAAAATAAAACAATACGCTACCCTTTTTATTGTATTAATAAATCAGCAGCAGACAAGAACACTTTGTCATAATGGTGTAAGTGTCCTCCTGCTGCTATCACACAAGAGACATTAGAATAATATTCACTTTGTTTTCCTTACTCGACGCTGTTCCTCAAAAGCACAGCCGTGTACACTGTGCAACAACCGACCCTCTATCCATCTCCGGGCTTTTGTCATTCCGTGCAGTACTGCTAGCAGGAATATTTTATTTGCCACTGCCAGTCACGCCACAAGTTTTAATGATTTGTGAAGCTTCACTTCATGAAAAAAAGCAAGCAGTCAATGAGTCATTTGTGCCCTCTCTCCTCAGACAAATGCTGTTCGTACTAGGAATGCTTAGTTGGGGTTGAATGCTTAGAATGGGGTCACTCCTGCACACCCTACCAATCTCTTATGGACTGCTAACAAAGGAGCTCTTGGCAGAGCATGGAATTATCACTTACTTACCCCAATTCTCAGTCCCTTTCCTTACAAACCAGAAGACATGCAAGAACTGGAAACAACCTCCAAATTCTGCTGCAAACAGCTGCAGATGAACTTTTGTGGGGAGCAGTTCCAAAGCCATGGGCTCAGTATTTGGTTTTGTTACAGACTTTCTAGGAGATGCTAGTCAGAAGAGTTAAATCCAAGTTTCAAGAGATCACTGCTAGCTGTGGCATTCCTTTTTCTGGTTCTTCTTGCTTCAGAAAATGTGCTGAATTGTCAGAAGCTTTAAGGACTCTAATCTGTGAGGGCCACAAGCACTCAAGAGTGCTAATTGCTGAGAAAAGGTAAAGTCATATTCCCGATCGCTGAAGCACTCCAAATCCAGTAACCATCTCCAGTCTTTTTATCCTCAAGTCTATCCACTTTGCAATTATTAATGCCTGAAATGAGCATGACAACGCACCCTCTCATAATACTGTAAACCTTCACGAACATTAACGGGACGTATGTCCCATACAATTCCACAGAAAACATCAAGAACAGGAAGTTTATCCTGGGTGCTCATAAAGACAGATGTTAGACACACACACACACCCCTGGCCAACTCTCCTGCACAGCAGGTATGGGTGATGACTAACTAGTTCTTCCCCTGTCATCTCCTCTCTAGCTGAGGTTGCATTTCATGAATTTGCAGGACAGAGCACTGCTTCCCAAGCACCCTCGAATGTAGTGACCATCTCAGACCTGGAACAGAGGAGTGCTGACAGCGTGGTACTACAGTAAGCACACGCGCTTCTTTGGGGGAGGCCCTAGCTCAAAACAACCAGCTTGGCAGATGCATTCTAGAGCCTGTGATACAATTTTTTAAAAAGAATCACAGAGTAAGCACATCAAAACAAGCAATGACTTCTTGAGGATCAGAAAATAAAACAGGCTTACTCACTGAAACGACCATTAAAGAATTTTTTTGTCTGTATAGATGTGGGCTCTATTTACACGTTTTTGTACTATTTCTTCTTTAATGTTCAGAAAAACTGGGGAAATCCACACATTTAAAGGATCCATCTTAATTTGGATAAAATCTAGGTACCTGAAAGAAAGTCTGCAGTGAAACAAAATAAATCCATGTAACATCACATTCCCCTCTTAGTCTCAGTTAACTACATCTCCTCAGCCTCCTGACGATGACATGCATTTTGCATCCTGCCTTCTCCTACTTGGAGACACAGCTCCAGCAAGTGCCTGCACATGTTTGCTCCAGGTACTTTCTTTCAGTGTTAGAGGATTTTATTTCCTGCTCTCCATATAAACAGTATCTCACTTAACACATATCCTAACACATATTATATTATAACAGAAAATAAAGCATGCTGGGAACACACAGGGAAAATACCAAAATCCCTAACCCAGGCTGAAACTGCTATTTGAGGGAGTTTACCAACTCCAACAGGTGACACCAAGCCCCAGAAGGGGTCCATGGTCATGGGGGCTTGCCACCACAGCTAGCCATCAGCTAGCCATGCATTGTCACAGAGCTGGGTTGGGCTGTAGCTATGGGGAAGGAGCAGACTTGATATACAGAAGGTAGAAGACTCCCTCCCCTGTCAGGGAGATGCTGATAACTCTGTAACTATCAGTGGATGAGGCCCTTTTCTGCTTGGCTAGGACTTGCTGCATAAGAAGTAAGTATGCCAAGCTGCTCTGGAAAGACAAACTTTCTTATAGCAAGAAGGCGTCCCACAGCATGGAGAAAAAATAGTACTCAAGGACTATTAACCTTTTGGGAAGATGTCACAGTATCCAGAGACAGCAGACATGCCTGTGACTGGGATCACTGTGAAGAGATTATTATTCTTGTGGATTTGCTCAAAAAATTGGACTTTATCTATTTTTCAAGAAGTTGGACAGACGTTTGGCATGCAATCATGCTCATTCTAGCAGTGGGCATCATCAGTGCTGGAGGCTATTGGGCAGGAGCCACAGAGGAGCAGTGACAGCAATTCATCAAGTACAACTGTAAAAAAATCGGATTTTGAACACAGAGCAATAATCTCTGGTACAAGATTGTTCTTTATCTTACTTAGGCTTTATTGCTCCAATGATCACTCTCTGTGTTTAATTACAGGATGATTCTGCGTGTATGCACCACTTGGGCTCTGCAGCTGTCTCTCCCTCCCTCCTTGAACAAACTCCCATTTGGAGAGCAGAAAGTTCATTTACAGTGTGTTCACAAAGACTTGGAAATGAAAATACTGCTCATAGCAGGGCTCAGCACCTTCACTGCTGTCTTTTGGATGGGTTTCAGAAACGAGGAACAATGGATCCTGCAAGATGCTCTAGGAATCTCCATCTGGCTTTACGAGCTCAAAGAAATTCACACACCCAGTATGAAGGACTGAAGCTGGTTTCTTCTGGCAATGTCATCTGTGTAATCTTCCTTGTCCTGATGGCTCCTTCACTAGCCAGGTCTGGGGACAGCATAGCAGAAATTACAACTCTTGGACCACTTGATGCAGCACACCACAAGAAAATCCACCTTCTGTTGAAGATTCCAGTGTGACATCCTACATCAGGTTGCAACAGACTTTTAACTGTTTTAGTTCTTGAGGACACTGTAACTCCTGATCTGGTAGCCTACTCTCACAAATTCTACATTCAGACACAATCATCACATATTTTGTGCATTCTCCTGCAGCTTATCACTGCGGTCTGCTGGCGAGCTTTGTTCTTTCAGCTTTAACACAGAGAGATCAGCCAACTCATTTCTACTTTGGGCCATTCTTTCTTACTGCCTGCCTGCTTGTGGCTTTTTTGTACCAGGAGTTGAGAGCATTGTGGACAGGCAGTGCTTTCACAAAGCAGTGCTCCTATCCTCCCTCAGAAATCAGTATCAGCTACCCTGATGCCCAAAAAGACCCAGATCCACAGATGTGACTGAAACAAGTGGAAGGACATATAATCAATCATATACCAAATAAAGATCAATTAGATAATTTGTGTTGAAAAAAAGAATTTATCAATACCAACATCCATTGTGAAGAGAAAAACCTCATGTTTTACCCAGAGAAAAACCAAGCACCAAACATGACTGATCTTGAATAAAATCTTGAACCGCAGAACTAGACAGATACCATAGGAGACCAGAGAATTCCAGAGGCACATCCTGAGAAACCACCTATACACTATAGGCTCATTTCCAGGTGACCTCCCTGGAAAATGACTTTAAAAGACTGTATGAACAGATAGATCCAATCCAGTAAGAGTGCAACTTGCAATAGCATCCTTTTTTTTGTGAAATACAAGTGGCTTTATCATTGTCTAATCTCCTTGTATACATAATACTCTCATTAAGCATTTCTATCCTGATGCTGTTACATACAATAGACAGAGATCAAGGTATTTTATTTTATTAGTATTGGATACTACGTTAAAGAAAATCATAAAGAACACAAAACATTCTTACACAGTAAGTCTAGGGAATTAACTTGGAATAAACAAAGAAGCCTAATGTTCTGGGGAAAATGCTAAACAATGCCTTGCTAGGCATCACTGAAAACGATAAAAAAACACATGGATTCATAACTAAAGACAAAAATTATATTTGTGCCAGTACGATGCACAAAAGAAAGAAAATCCCTTAATGCAGCCACATGAAAAAAAAAAAGTTGCTTGTTTTGTTTTGGGATTTTATTGATGTTTTTTGTTTTCTTGTTTTTTAAATCATGTAAGGCTGATCTTCATCCTAAGCTGCCATACTCAATGTTTACTCCAAACGAGGCATATGGAACATTTCGTTCCTACTTATTTCTGTTACATTATCAGCTGTACCATAGTGCTGTCCCCCACCCCCACCCCACGAGCATAATGCAGACTGTATGTACTTCTCATAGAAATTAAAGGATTGTTGCACGGATTACTGAGAAACAATCTGGCTCAATTTAAGTAAGAAGTCGTTATATATTTTACCATCAGTATGTTATTTTGGACTATTAACTCTATTTAACAGATGCAAAAGAGGAAGTGGTGCCTCTGAATTCAGAAAGCAGAAAACTTGCAGTTCACACACTTTAACTACAATCCTGTTTGATCAAAATGTAAAATATAAACACCTTATCCATTCTATCACAACCTGGGGTAGAAAATAGGAGTGCCTAGTTTTCACAGTATGTCTCCCAGTCACTCACGATTCTACTAAACAACTCTCCTAAACCTATACCTCACAAATATTTAATAAGTGGCTCCTTATTGAATATAGGCACAACGAATTTTGCATTTCTTATTTAGCTGTTTAGGTACTTAGAGATTTTACCTATTAGCATACAATTTAATAAAGAATAATGATGAGTCGTCCTCAAACACTGCATTGGTTGCTTACTGGAAACTGGGAAGAAATCTCTGGCATACAGCAAAATACAAGAGAGTCTGCCTGGAGAGGCTGAACTCTATTGTCAAGGTCTTTTCCAACCTAGATGATTCTATTATTTTACGACACACAGCACTCCCAGGAGAGATCATGCTTTTTTTCTCCGTTTTTTATTGAGCCTCTTTTTCTTTCACAGAATCGGTCAGGTTGGAAGGGACCACAGGGATTATCTGGTCCAACCTCCTCTTTCCTTAGTTTGGCAGCATAATTTCAAAGGAATACACTATACCCCCACTTATATTGAGGGCCCTAATACCATTTGCAGCTCTGGGGTCCCAGTAAAAAGAAGAATGTGGACCGTGGACTTGTTGGAGCAGGTCCAGAGGAGGGTCACAAAAATCATCAGAAGGCTGGAGCACATCTCCTTTGAAGGCAGGCTGAGAGAGTTGAGTTGTTCAGCCTGGAGAAGGGAAGGCTCTGGAGAGACCTTATAGCACCTTCCAGCACCTAAAGGGGGCCTGGCATGTAAGAGAGATGAAGAGGACTTTTTACTATGGCCTCTAATGACAGGAGGAGGGACAACTGTTTTAAAACTGAAAGAGGGTAGGTTTAGAGAAGATATAATCACAAAACTGTTTAGGTTGGAAGAGACCTGTAAAGAATCATCTCGTTCCAACTCCTGCCATGGGCAGGGACATCTTCCACCAGATCAGGCTGCTCAAAGCCCTCCTAGGGCCCTGTTAGGCAGACATTTGTTACAATGGGGATAATGAGGTTGTACTGCCCAGGGAAGCTGTGGACACACCATCCCCGGCAGTGTTCAAGGCCAGGTCAGAGAGGGCTCTGAGCAACCTGGCCTGTTGAAAGGTGTCCCTGCCTATGGTAGGGGGGGTTGTGCTAGATGATCTTTAAAGGTCCTTTCCAACCCAGACCATTCTGTGATTCTATATTCCACTGTTTTAGCATATATTCATTATATATTTCAATAACATACCCTGGAGAAACATCACTGCCCCAAAGAATCTCAAAAGCAACAACAGATTGAGACCTCATTTCTCTGTTGGGAACTGAGACAGAGAAGGCCCACTCTTATATCTGATAACATACACCTAGTCAGACACCAGATGGTCTGTCCACAGTCAAGAAAAACATATTTGTGCAGAGGATTTAACCAAGGGGCCCCCAGACTGCAGACCTATGACCTCTGCCACCACAGAGGTATCAGTGTTGTTTCAACTTCGGATGACTGAAACAGTGCATGGGCAAATTTTCCACTCTGTCAAGGTTCACAGGCATATTTTGATTGTCTTCTATTCAAAAGGCATGCTGACGTGGAAAAATGGAGAAAGATGGTGATCTTTCACACATCAGGAGAACTGCCTGTTAGACAGAGAAACAATTTTGTCTCCCTACATCAGCAGAAAGGTACAGTGAGGCAAGACAACCAAGACATTTGCTCCAAAATGCATCCTTCCCAAGCTTTAGCTTTACATGCCCATCACTCATGAAAGGCCAGCAGAAATTCCCACAGGTGAAAGGCTGAGCTGTTAAAAAATTTACACGTGTCATGTTTCACAAAGAAAGGCCTGTGACTCAACACTGGACAGGACAAGCCTACAGCATTTTCAGCCAAGCCGTCAGCTGCTAAAAACAGCAACTTTATTTTTGGTCGTAAGGGAGATATATTTCATTATTCACCCATTCACTGCAGTGAGTAAGAGGGAACCCATACTGATAAAAGGACAGCAATACTCACAATCTTAACATGAAAGGTTTAAAATCCTACCATTAACTATAATCAGCATTATTAAAACCCTGATCTCAGTTGATGCTCATCTAAGTAATACCAGTAACATGACAGTTTAAACACAGCATGGAGGCCACGGTGTCATGTCACTAGACATGCCAAATAAGCTTTAAAAACTGACATGTTTTCAATAAAAGCATTAAAAGACTATTCAATCTAAATTAATAGTCTGCTGTACTTGAAAACGATGGTCAATATCTACAGTTATTACTCAATCAGATAAAATCCTATCAAGCACAATTACCCTCTCCCTACAAAGGGGGCTGTAGATAAACCATGATGTTTAAATAAAATTCTCCAGATGTGGCCATTTACAAATGATCAAAGTTCCACGGCTGATGTTGAGTCTTAGACACTTTGGTTTATGGTTGTCCCTACAGCACCTTTATCAACACTAAGTGATAGGAGCCAAAATGAAATAAGAACAGCTTTTGTAACTATCACCCAAAAGCAGTAACGCCTGTTGCAGACCTAAGCAGAATTTGTGTTTATTAAAAGGAGAAAACCAGAATTAATTCAAAGCAGCCTGTTCATGGTACTGGACCTTACCTTAAATACATCAAACAAGACATACAAAAGTATGGAATTCAGTAGGAAAACCTTCTAAACCAATCTAGCAACAGTCTTGCAGAAGTAGAGGCTTGGAGGTAGGAAGATGGGGACTGGAGTATCAACAAGGTGTGGTAAGTGAATATGACCAAGTAAATGGTAGCTTGATGAGCAAAGAAAGGATACCTACCAGGAGACAGAGACTGCCTTAGAGGTGTAAGCCCCCGTGCATGTTCACAACCTGATCAGGCGAAACACCCAAATGGCTGGGAACAGGCTTGTCTGTCTTAGCAGTGCTATAAAGTGTCTCCTCACATGTCTGAATGCAGTGAATAAAGAAATCAAGCATGACACAATCCTGAGCTAAGGAATATGTTCCCTTCTTGGGAACAGAACAGAGAAGACCAGATTGGAAATCACATCTCAGGCAACCTGCTTCCATCTTCAAGGAGTTCCCAGGCGCAGGTGTCTCTCCTGGGCTCAACTGCTGAAGAGCCTCAAATTCCCTTGCTTGTCATATCCACAACGACAAATTGCAGAGAAACCCCATCCAACTTGGCAAATGAAGCAGTCTCTCAGATACCCAAAGCAATCCTAGCTGCCACACTATTTTGAAAGAAATGCAGTCTGAGCACTTTTTTTTAGCAGTTCTTTAGGAAAATAAAGATGATACATATGGACATTTGACGGGAATAATCTTGTACCACAAGTCATGAAGCATTTGAAGTCTGTTGGAGAGAATGATGCCATAAAAAATCTTAAAAACAAAAGACTCAGCCCAGCCAACATTTAGGAAAGAGAGGGTAGGTGCTTTCTAAGAAAGGAAAAAATTAAAGCTATTTAAGCAAAGGAGCTTGTTCTGACTCCACCAAGAGGTTAGAAGCAAATTTAAGAAGGAATACTCTGCCTTACAAATGCAGGCAAAGCGTGTGTTTTGGCAGTGTTTGGCTGCACCCATCTGCATACTGGTGCAAAAAAGTTCTTTTTAAGGAGCTTGTGTGCAGATGTAGTATCAATCTGTACAAACAATCCAGCTATCAATGTGTGATCCTTGCTTTTTCTCTGAGGTTTTTCATATTCACAGTAGATGCCTCCAAGGAGCATGTTCCAGTTTGAAGAAGGTGAAGCAGGAGCACTGAATGAAAAATAAGCTACCCATTTCTTTCGACATGTACACAGGATGTTTGCTTTGCCACTGAGCTCTTCTTCCAAAGAGAAGACACTCATAAAAGAGAAAATTCACAGATCTAGGATGATGCCAAAGACTTAAAGAGCCAACAAATTATGGGTTTTCTCTTGGTTCCTTTTAGGGCTGCAGGCTTAAAATCCCTGAGAACTTGTTGATACGTATGTGGAGCTTCCCTAAACAAAGGAGAAGGATACCTATGAACACTGAAAGCCTTAAGCCATGAAATGTGTCTGGCAGTGGGCTACAGAAGGGTCATGACAAAGGACAAAGCCAAAGCAATCAAAGACACGGGCAATAGGTTAAAGACAGGTGGCTGCTAAGACATGAGAAGAGCTGGGGGTCAAGCCTTGTAAAGTATAGGAAATAAGAGGTCATGGCACTGTGACTGCTGGACTAAGGAAATCCATGGTTGCAGGTCTTTGGGTATATGCATCCTTTCAATCTAAGCACATCTCTTTGTCTTTTTTAACAGAAGTTTCAAAAGTTGTATAGAACTGGCTTGCTATTTCTCAGTTTGTCACTGAGAAAATGGTAAGAACATTGAACAGCACTTTGATGAGGCAAACCTACAGCCTTGCAGGACAAGTGACAAAGCTATTATTTCTACCTTTGTGGAGTTACAGAATATCAAAACAAGTTATTGTTGGCATGAGAAGGTTGACATTTCACTTGACATTTCAAGCTGATGCTTGAGTGGATATCTTCTGAAAACATCTTCATAAAAGAAGCCTTTCAGAACTGTAACAAAGTGTCCTAAATGGCACCAGACCTACTCAGAAACAAACTTTAAAGATTCCATACCCTAAGAATTTGGTTATTTTGGACAACTGACTGCTGTGAAATTAGTTTGCAAGCTACTGAGAAATCAAGATTCTAGAAAAGTCTCCATATGCAACATTTGCTAGAACAGATTGTATTTCAGATAACTTCCAGTCTCCTTACCTCTTGTCCCGAAAGGTAGTACGCTGCTAGGAGACCGCCAATGAAGCGAATATTGACCTCAAAAACAGACACTTCGGAATTCTAGAACAGAAAGAAAGCATAAATAAATAATTAACCAACTCCTTAATCAAGGAAGAAAGAAAAATTGTCAAGGCAGAGGAAAGTGCATATCCTAAGGCAGTCCACATGCAAGGGTCTGTACTGTTGCAGTCTCTAGATCCATACTGAAATTCTTGTGCACATCTTCATGACAGCAAATGACAATTCTAGTTACAGCTTCAACCGATTTTATTATTAAAATCAAATTAGTTTTTCTCCTGCCCTCTAACCATTTCATCACTACAAAGTGCAATTACAGTAATTTGGGGCTGGTGGGAAAGAAGGCAAGGACTGTACATTTCCATAATTCAGCATCTTTTCTCTTATGTTTCAGCATAACACCAAACCTTCTAGCTTTAAAAGATAAAGCAAAATAATAATTAGAGAATTTCCATAATGCACTTTCTTAACCTAAATTACTAAGCTCAAATTCAGAGCTCCATCTTAACACACTCTTTGTCTAGGAATAGCCTTTATGTTATGACAAGAAGTACTGCAAGACCACTGAGAAACTCAAGAGAATAAACCATTTTATTGTCTTCCTCCACATTATTATCCTCAGGCTAAATTCAACAGTATCTTTTGACTCATTTAACCCACAAAAAATTAAGAGGAACCAGACAGTTTTAACATCTTTCCGATTCCCTCTGTGCCCCTTTCACTTAATTTTCCACATACACTCCATCTGTCTCCCCCATAAACTTCTCCTCAACCTATTAGACACAGAAATGTAGTTTTATTAAGAGATTTTGCGATAGGCAAGACTTTTCCTTTTACCCAGAAAAGTCACTACAATGTACACGGAACAAGCTGACTCACCAATCTGCACACAGCTGAAATGACATTTACAGGTATGTCTTCCCTTTCGTGCTATTTCTATGGCACCTGCAGTGCTTGGATCCAAACTAAATGTATTTTATACATATTACATATTTCAGAAAGATTATAGGAATAAAGATTTCTTCAAACAGCACTGATTAAAAGTCAAAAGTTTGAAATACTCCCAAATGTTTTTAGTAAAAGATTTCTTCTTTTCACATAGAGGTGATACCAGAAAAATAACACCTATGCAGCATGGTTCCACTTAATACCTATTAAAGTCATGAATCACACGTGCAGTGGGACAGTGTAAAGCGAAACCAATGATTTCCATTTCCCAGTAAAAGAATCCAAGAGGAACAAATTTATGTATTTATTTATAAACTCCAAACCATATAAGGAGATTACTCGAGTTTGGTGTATACACAAGACAATTCATTAACCTTCAGAAATGGTTTTTGATACATAGGAAGATGTAATTGAACCCCAGAGGGTCATGTAAATTTCTTCCATCAAAATCCTAGATTAATATTGCAAATTTATACTGAAATTGCCTTAGATCAGACAAAAGTTATGGAAGCAATTTAGTTCACCCTCATAATGGTATCATTATGTCTACACTGTCTCTGATATATTTAGGATCTTCAGTTTTAGACTGAATAATTATCTGGCACTAACTGAAAAAGCAGAGTAAAATTTCTTTGATGTTTGCCAGACAGTCAAGGTATAAATCAAAAGGAAAAAGCCCAAACAAATAATTTTTGAAAAGTAGGCTAGAACAGAGAAACAACAGCAAGCATTCGCCCAATTCTGAGTGTATTAAGTACATTTCATTATGTGCATTTACTGAATGAAAAATTATTTTTGGAACCATAGGGCAAATCCAAGGACTGAAATACAAATTCCATCACAGAGTCTGTGACAGTCCCAAAATTAGTACTAAGAACACTAATCGATAAGACTAGAACAGAGCCATTTCTTCCATTTAATGCTTCCAAACTCTCAAGAATGGCAGATGCTGCACAACCAACTGGGAAATTCTTGTGATAGATTAAGAACCTGTAGGAAAACTCAAGAATTCGAATGGCATATTTCACATTAAAACTCTTAAGAAATGGAAGAAGAGATTGTATTCTTAAGTAATTTACATACTGTAGTTTTGGGGAAAATTGTCTTTCATAGCTCAGTTATTTGCAACTACTATCAGCCAGTAAAACCTCATCTTTATGTCTTCATTTCTGAAGACTGGTCGTTTCTCACAAAACACTTCCCCTCTCTTCCATTATCCAGTTAAAATTTGCACTTTGAAAATACAATATATAGATGTATCTTTACTTACAATTGTAAGCATGAAAGGGTTGGGGGAATTTTTTTTTTCTAAAATAAAGTTAGATACACAGAGAATGTCACTGAAGTTTACATCTGACACTTTGATCCATAAATTTTTTTAAGTTTTACCTGAAAGACCTCTTCTGTCCCCCCGCCAAGATGAACACTCTGAAAAGGACTGGAGAAATATTAGGGCAGGCTCTACTCACCACACTGAAATCAAGATTTTTGTCAATCCATTCTTGTCCTTCTCTGAATTCATCGTGAAGGCCCATGATATAAAGAGTATCCAATGCATCTACTATGGTAGCACCCATTTGTGAGTTTCCTACGTGCAAAAAGAAGGATTTCCATTACAAGTGACTATTTTGTTACTTTTCTTAAACATCACAAACATGAGAAAATAACCCAAGCAGTGGCAAAGCAAAGTTACTACAAAGGTGTACAAAGCACAAAGAATAATCAAAATGAGCAAGGAATTATCAAGTACATAAGAGGATTCCCACTTCTCTTTCAAAGCATGAATCCTCTGGCACAGTTTGGCTTCTGGGGAAAAAAGAATACTAAAGATAGAAAAAAGAACCCTTCTCATCTGCTTTCCTAACTTGAACTTGAGCAACTGTACTTTGACACAAAAAAAACCACCGCAAAAAACCAAAGGACAGAAAGACATTCAGCTTCAAAAAGCTACTAGGAATTCTAGGACAGAAGCATTAGGAAATGAAAAAAAAAAAGGCACATGCAAGATAAAGCAATCAGTACTTGCAGTAATGCCTTGCATTTCCCAACATTTACTTCTGAAATATTCAAAGTTTTGCAATTATGGACGCTACCTAATCATTGAAAAGCACGGCCTGATGAGCAGGGAAGCGCTGGCCTGGCATGACTGCCAAAGCCGCAGTCCCAAGACGTTCCCCTCGGCGTCTGCAGGGACCCACACTATGAGCCGCTAATGGATTTCTCAACTGTCACCACTTCAAGTGGAGCATCGAAAGCCAAATAAAAATCAATGGCGCTTTAAGCTGAAATGCCATTCACTCGAAACAGCAGCAATTTAGAGCTGATTGATGAGTGACTCATCGGTCTGTGCAAAGGATGACGGTGGTGAGCCATGGCCCATGACAGCCCCGGTCTCCCTAGGCCATCCCAACCCAAGCTGCTGCCCTCAATAGGCACAGATCTTTGTTCCTAGAGGAAAGCAAAAATTATCATGGGTTATCTGTTTTCATGGAGGGTATAAAACTCCCTGTGCACTAGCAAAGCAGCCAAATTTCACTGTTCATACCCCTAATCTACATACCACTGCAATAACTATGATAAGCAATTTAATGACGGTAGTGTCCTAACAAGTCAATTTTAGGGTTCTTTTAATGTGCTTTCCACCTGTAATGGGCATCTCTACAGCACAGTGTCCCTGCTTGGTAGTTTCCATTCATCCATTTCTGACTTTCACATGGTTAGAGCTATTTTTTTTTCCCCTCATGCGTAACAGTAACTGAACGAAGCCATCAGCCCCACTGTGTTTCTTTCACACACCTAAATGACTGACATGTAAGCTTAATTCCATTTTCAGGGGCTTCTTTCCCCAAACTACAAAAATTAAACACAACAGTATCCATGACAAAGTAACCATCGACAAATTTTTAAAGAATAGCCGTGCATTGGTTTTAATTAATTTCAATTAGATACGGAAAGCCTAAAGTTGGTGGTGTTCGTTAAGAAAATTCAAGTACAGATTGGGACACCTCTTGCAAGATTAATTAAAAGACAAATCCTTTGACAAATTGTCCATCGGCCATACTTATAACTCTCAGGAAATGAATTCACTGTGGTGCCTAAGTGCTGTAAGGTTTAACGCCTTCAGCCAAATGACAAATTCCACCGCCTGTGCTGGAGTGGAGGTTGCTTTGAGCAGAGCCACAGCACTGCACTTAACTTAGCACCTTCTCAAAAGCATAATGTGACAGTTATCTAATTTATCACTTCAAAAACACACAAATAAGACCATGACACAAGGACTACCTTCAGTACCAGCTGAGAAAGTATTTTTTAACATAAAATGTGTTGTACTGCTTCCACGACAGGCTCAAAGTAATTTCTGTTCCTTTATTTAAACCACATAGATAAAATTTTCAAATACACAAAGTGTTTGAACAAATAGGGATACATAAGTCTTGGGAAATCCTGAAAGTTCCTCTTGCAATAGTTTCAAAAAATAAAAACTTTCCAACTTAAACACAGTGGTAATCACATCAGTAAGCTCTTCTTCAACTGGCATGGGATGAGGAGAACACATTGCATGGAAATGGACTGGTGTGTCATTGTCCACCACCCTACCTCCCCACACCTACTCCAAAAAACTTCAGACACCAAAGTTTTCTAGATCTCAGAACTACTTTCCAATGTCCACAACATGGGAGAGAAGCGTGTTGGGGGCAAGAATACCTACTTGCCAGCCCTCAAGGAAGTATCTTCAAAAATACAAATTTAAACAACCTTTTTCATGGAGTTCTCTGCACAGCACCATGGAAGAAGGGCCATGGAAATGAAAAAGCACATAATAACTTTTGCTATCTCATAAACCCAATAGATGCATTCAGAGAGAACAGACCAGAGCTCTCTCCAGAGCTGAACAAAAGTGTTCATCGTTTCCCCAGTGCATCCGATAATGACTGAACAATACGACTTCGCCAAATACAGACAAGAAATTTGCTTTCATTATCACTTACAAGTGAGCCCTCGACCCCATATACAGAGATCTCACATAAACCAGTGGTCCCCAAAAGGGATTGCCTACAACCCGTTTCATGCCAGATCCTTCGGCCCTGTTTGCAGCCACGGAAACAAATGCAGCCCAATTCGGTAAAACCAGCTGGCTCAGCACTTCTCGTCCCTAAGAGTCAATTAAAGGTATAGGCTCCCAGTCTAAGCTTTTGTCCGGGCCATACTCTAATAGTTTGTTCAAGCCCTCTCTCTGGCTGACTTTACAGTCCTTTTTTTTCAACTTTTACGTCTCTTTCCCAGAACCATGAATGTCCAACCATAAATCACTGAGAAAAGCCCTCTCTACTCTCATGTGCCTCTTCCCTAAGCAGTGGTGGGCAACTGTTTCTGAGGCACAGATCAGTATGGTTATAGTTTCTAGACTCCATGGGAGAGCCCAACTATTTTTTATCACAGTCTCCTAAGGACAGCATTTATATCCCAACCCATAATAGATTATTAGTTTTTCTTTTTTCATATAAGCAGGCTATTTCAACCAAAACTGAGTTATTTTTCTTTTTTCTACACATGAGTACTTCTTCCTTGAGGAAGACTCAGAGGAACAATCTTTGCATTTTTAAACCCTTTTGGCTGAACACATTCCCAAAAGGTCAAGAGATAACAAGTCAATATTTTGCAACAGATTGTCTACCCAGTCTCCTTCCTTTAGTGTCAATCAGGCAGCAGGAAGCAAGCTAATTCCCTCCCCGGGGGCATTGAGGTGGAAAAGTCCAAAATGCAGAATTCACACTCAGAAGCCTTGTGCCTACAAGAATACAGGGCAGAACTGAACATAAAGCAACACTGAGGAAAATATACATGTAACACCTTGGCTGCCCCACACTGCAAGACAGGTACAATGTAAAACCATTCACGGGCTACACTATGTTTGGTGAGAGAGGAAAATTAATTAATTGCTCCCAGCTTCTTTCTTCAAGGACTATGTGGAGAGGACGTCACTCTTAATTTGTTCTTAAGTAAGAACTTCCACTGAATTCTTCTGTATCTACAGCTTGACCAAAACAAACAGTGACATTGTAATAGCTGTCTTCATCTTAAAATGTACTGCACTACCAGCAAGGCATCGACTGAAAACTAAAGAAGGAAGAAACAGCAAGTGCTCCAATCGCTAGCCTGCATCAGAGTCACATGTGCTGCTGTAGGTAAAGCAGAAATGGATAGGCAGTGGTACTTCCCCCTAGTGATAGAAACCGTTCATCTAAAGTCACAAAGTGGAATAATTTCCATTCATAATAGAGAATGTTCTTTTCTCTCCTTTCAGAGCCATGACAAGATCCATAAATTTTGCCTTAAAGGACAAGGGGATAACCTTCCTGGAATTAAACTGCAGAAGGTATCATTTGAAGAGCCATAAAGTAACTCTAAATAATGAGACAACAGTTTAGAGTAGACACTTCTGGCTACCACCTCAAGCAGGCTATTACTGCTCCAGATACAGAGGGAGCACATGTCTCACTGTGGTGAAAAAAGGCTATAAAACAATTAAACTATAACAGAAAATAACACTTCTGCTAGCTGAAGGCATTCCTCCCAGGGTCTGCCTCTGTTCAATACAAAGGCTCAGCTAGTCGTGTTGCGTAAGATAATAACCGATTCCAAAAAGGCTCAGTTTTACAAACGTCAGATTAGGAAGTTTCCTCTCCATATAATTATAGTTCTAGTTGATTGAGCGCCAAATTTAATGAAGTTTGCCTAATGAATGCAACGCTCATTCTTCTAAATAAAACAGAACATCCATCATGAGCTAATGGAAAGAATTTAGCAGCGAAATAGCTGAACTATTAAGAAAATCGTGCACACTCCCATTAAGCAAGAGTCTTATTCCAAAGGACTGCAAAATGGTAATTCAGATTTGTAGTTAGGTAGACTTCAGTTCCCTGCGATAAGCCAAATAATTCCTTCACTTGATACCACATAAATCTACAGTTTGAAATTTCTAGCAAATCATATGACTAAGTGTAAATATCAGGGCCTCTAAAAGAAAAATGCTCTTCTTATCTAGAATTCTTTCAGTACGCCAAAGCACTAGATGAAGAACTGGCTTATTAGTACCATTTGAAAGTTTCTCAAGAGACTATCAAAGTACAAGGGAGACAGATCATTGTCAAGTGTTCCACGACAAAAGGAATATGGAGAAAATAAATAGCCCATTTTCATCATAAGAAAAAGTGTAGAGATTTAGAAAGTCTGATACCAGCTCAGGGTTGCTTAGTGTATTCATTATGCGGCAGCAGAAGAGACTGTAAGCAGTGAGGGACTAGAGAAAATATGTGAATAAGCATAGATCAGTTATGAACAGAAAAGACTGAAGACAGGAGACACAGACAAGTTAAATAAGGAACAAGATGACAAATGACAACTCTGCACCAGCAAACTGAAGTCATGCACCAAGATGAAAGGTAATCATCAAACAGGTACTTCACAGAAACTCTGATTATTTAACACGTCACCATACCTCCTCCTTACTTCAACATGTATACACCACACACAAATCTCATTACTTCTCCTGAAAAACACTTCCAGAGGGGCTTTCATTGGCCCAAGAGAAGGGCTGAGCAGGGGTACTGAGTCTGCATGGGAACGAGTTAATTTTCTTCACAGCAGCCTGTATGGTGCTGTGGGGTTTGGATGTGCAACTAAACCAGTGCTGGAAACACACCAGAATTTTGACTATTGCTGAGCAGTGCTTGCACAGCATCAAGGCTTTCTCTTTCCTGCCCCCCTGCACCCCCACAGTGATTAAACCAGGGGTAAGCAAAAGGTTGGAGAGAGAATTTCCTTCTTACCCTTTCTCCCTCCGCCTGTGCTCCAACATTTCTGTGCCACAAGTGTGTGAGTGTCTTACAACACGCTTGGCATCTACCCAGAGACTTGCTAGAGGAGTAGCAAACCTGAAGGAAATCCAGCCTACTCAAATAGATCTCTCATTACCAAAATGTACACTGCTGCTACGAAGTCAAGGAAACCAGCCTGAGTGGAAAACTACTGAGGCCACTCTGCTTCCAAGGAAGTCATACAAATAAGCCTAAGAGGTCCACGTAACCATTCCCACTCTTCTACCTCAAGCGGTGACTGAGAAGGAAGCATTTTATTATTCCTCAGAAAAGACAGCAGATGACACATCCAAAAGTAGGATGCTCATCCGTCCATTTACAATCAAGGTAGGCTTTTAATATTTCCTAAACCAGTAACGAAATCACACAGGAATCTAATAAAGACTCTTATTTTCCTTTACAAGGACAGCCTGCAGACATCAGCAGCAGCAGTTACATTTTGAAGAAAGCTAAGGGAGTTGGCAAGATTGAGGAAGAACAAGCAGTTGGATACAGTAAAAGCATGTGGGCCATCACTGAAGACAACCGTCTCCACACCACACAAAGAGCAAGCATCTCTGTGTTAAGACATCCCTGCAATCGAAATAAGTTATTTTATACACTGGAAAGCAGACTTATCTTCCTAAGCAATAAAAAAGCTGGAATCCATAGTTAGTTATGTACAAAGACTAGAGAGCTGGATGCAAGAAAATAGCTTTCACTCTCAAAACAGCTGCCCATGGCCAACGGGATGATCGCACGGATCGACAGAACCGTAAGATACAACCAGACCTCGCGTGCCAGAAATAGTATTGGTCTCAGCCAGTCTCACATCCAGCTCTTGTTTTTTCCAGGGCCCTGGACAGACATTACTTAGTGGAAGCTGAACCTACTCCTGCTGGTGCAGAACATGCTCGATTACTGATGTAGCTACTTGGGGGTGCAGGGAGGATCAGCTTGCAAAAGGAAGCCAAAGAGGACCAAAGCCTCAAGGGATCATTTACCATAATTTCTACCATAAATTTCCACTAAAGTAGGTGGCCTCAGCTTCAGACTGGTCCAGCACTACTGACACAGCAACCCAACCACTGGTGTGTATACAAGCATAGAGCAGATCCTCCCTATTCCACCACAGTGATTCCAGAAACAAAAGAGGAGATGTAAAGCCTCCCCAAGGAGGAATACATACTCTCTCACACTTTGAACCTAAAAGTTTAGTTATTTTTCACATAGGCAGTTGTTTTAATCCCTAGCAACTGAGTGAAAATGCTTCCTTGATAAACTCAGCCTGACATTAAATAGAGAGTTATTACAATTTTAAAGAAAATAAATACTCTTGTTATTGATATTCCTGTCTGCCCAGATTCATAATGGCTGAAAAATACATACTGAGCAAGACCGCACTATATATTAGAAATTATACCAATTTCTACTCCCAAAGATTCAAATAATTCAAGTTTTCAGACTGTAGCAACAGGATTTCTTGATGTGACAGACAATTACAGACATGGTAGGAAAATATGTAACATGAAAATTAAAAGCAAACAATTATCAACAGTTTTCTGTATCTCTAATGAGGCTCTGGCAATAAAGCTGCCACTACTGAAGCATACTACTTGCAAAATATCTTAATGACTCACGAGAAACAAGATAACGTTTAAGAAAATTAATTAAACTTCTGAACAAGAGAGTTTAATTTCACTGAGAAAACAAGTGCTTCAAAATTAGTCAACGAAACTATACATTTCATACAAAACTGCAGTGTAGGATTTCAGCTCAGTCATAAAATGCAATGAATAAGCCTATAAGTATCCATGAAGAAACCAATTGCCTTTAACATTTTAGACTAATTAAAAAAGCAGAACAAAAAACTAAGCATGTTGATTGCTTAGTTCTGTTAAATTGCTGATAATAGACAAGATGAAAAGGAGGTCTTAATGTTTTGTACCAGACAATAGAGTACTTTAGCATATAAATAACATTAAATAATCAATTGTAATGCTTTCCTTAATTTCATAACTGAGGAAGTAATGGGAGTAGAACACTGAACTGTATGCTAGACTTTGAACCTATTAAAAACTGGACCTGCTGGTGTTTGTTAATAATCAAACTGCTGCTTAAACATCTATGTTCTTAAGATCCGAATTTTAAAACTTTGTCTAAGAATCCAAACTGCAATAAACCTTTCTCGACTGCTCTTCACTTGATTGCTTTACTTTGCTCCCTAACTTAATCTTACATGGCCCTTTAAATTAATTCAAAATTCACGCAAGCAAGAGTTGAATGCAGTCCCCCCGGTACAAAGCCTGAATGTCCTCAGAATATTTCAATTTTCTACATTTCTATCCAATTTTCTCCATATTTTTTTGTTATTTTATTTTTAAGCACAAAGACCAAATTGAATTACTGTACACAGGAGGAGGACTTTGTGCAGACCATAATGAAGATTAATGCTGGAACTATGATCTGAGTTAGTAGAAGGTTAAGACCTGGTGATAACTGAAAGGCCACAATGTCAGGAGGGAAAGGTTAGGATGAATTTCAAAGTAGGAAAGGAATGAGGGAGAGGAGGTGGCATTGAGTACAAAGGACGCCATGGAAGTGTATCAGAAAGAAAACGAGAATAGCCTGTGAGAAATGAATAGTGATGGCAAATCTGTTGCACACACAAAGCAGTCAATCAAAACTAACCAAAAATACAGATCTGAAGCAAGTCCATTTTGAGAAAACAGGAAGTGGAAGACCGAAGGGAAAAGTGTCTGTGAACGATGGCCTGGAAGTATGAAGAACCTAAACGCTGGCAGCAATCAGTTAAACGCAGCAGCAGGCAAAGCAAGATTAATATTTGAGAGTAAATAAGAGAACAAGATGTTATCTGGACTCGAGTATAGTTGTGTGACCTGATGTATGAAGCAAGCTAAGTACAGATCTTCCAAGACAAGATACAATCTCTCACAGATAATTGTAAGCTAAATTACTTTGTCAGCTAGGCAGTAGGAAAAGCATATAAAAAACCCCCACCTAAGAGCCATCATGGCACACAAGCTTTTCTATCTTTATATTTGGGCCATTTCCACACATTTTGGTCCAATCCACATTGCAAATTTTCTTTGGGACAGTGTAAGAGGAGCAGATTTTCAGTGGGACAGACGTAAAACATCACCAGAAGGGTGCAAAACTTGAGTGTACAGTGCCAGTGTATTAGGCACAAGCACAGTGCTCCACTCACGTGGTTGCACTGTTTCTGAATTCCAGCTGCCTCGTACATCTGCCGGCTTCAGATGACAGCAAAGCGTACTCACATCTGACTTCCTTGCTGTACACGTGCCCATGGAGTCATCCTCAGCAGATTTTGTTTCAGAGCTCAGTATGCTAATTCTTACTCAGCTGTCATGCCTGTTCATATTTCAACACAGTCCAAAATGAGACTGCATAGCCTTATTTCCTTATTATACCCTCTGCTCTCAATTCCAAATGATAGGAAAAAAGGTTAAATTCAGGAATAGCAATCCCACGACCTAAATCAGAGCAAACCATCTGGTTTATAAGAGAAGAACAGGTGAGAATGCTATTGGAAACAATCAAAATTCTGAGTCTGAGCCTCAGCCCTGAACTCTAGTATGACTTAATTTTTTCATTACCATTTCATGCAGATGTTTACCTCACTATTCTGCAAGGCAAGTTACAGAAATTAGGTGTGTTTACCTAATTCTGCTTTGCATTTGTGCATCTTTTGTTTGTTTGTTTTGTAGGATTTTTCTGGTTAAAATAGAATTTTCAATCTTCTGAACAGCATTTAACATAATTGCTTCAGAAACAAAGCCACTGAGTACAACTGCCCTAAATGTGTTGTACATGAACTAATACAAACTGTGTGAGAAGAATTCAGTGGGAATACTGTATTATTAAAAAGAACAGAAAACAACAGCTGCTCCTGGTGAATTTTCCCGATATGCATAGGCACACTTATGACAGTTTGATAAAATATCAATGACATTCAAAAAACAGCAGTTGGTTTTATCTACAGCACCAGTACTGTAAAGCACTTAAGAGGGAACACAGAGCCAGATTGTATCCTGTCTGCACAAATTTGCAAGTCTCAGAGAACAACTATATTCTGAATAAGCATGATACGTATTGCAGTGAAGCAAAACAGTGTTAACAAATCGCTATTTGCCCAAATGGCAGCATCCATCAAAAGACAGCTTTAAATGAGATAAACTGAGGAAAAGTCAGAAATTTTGTAGAGAGAAGTCTTATCTTAGCATCAGCGTTAAGGTCTTTCTCAGAAGTGAACTTGCATATGGACAGAGAACGTACACAGAAGGGATGTGAGACCACCCCTTAACAAAAGCTCTTAAGAAAACTGACCTGCCACAGGGTAAAAGAAAATTGTTCTCATGCAGATGAAGAACAGTTTAAAAGATAGGAAATGGAGTGGGTGTAAACAACCATCAGTGTGAGGTAAAACCACCAGTGGGATCCTACTGAGACGACTGCTCAGGCAAAAGCTTAAATATGAAATAACTGAAAATATTTATAACACTAGATTTATAAAATATATCACTGGATACAGTGGACGACAATTTCCAAAAGGAATGCTACTGCAGAAAAGCTACCTGTCATGTGTTTGTAGACTCAACAAGGAGCCTAGAAGACAAAAACCACAATTATTACGAAAGGAACAGCAAACAAAACAGAAAATGGAACAAAGTTTTAGTCTTCCCCTCAAAAGACCAAAAAAAAAAAAAAACCCCAAGCCAACTCCTTGAAAATATACAAAGGAAGAAGATAACAATATATCAGGTATGAAAAAATGTAAGTACAAGAAATGAGTAAATGGGCCAAGACTCTCCACACAAAACAGGGGCACTACTGAAGGCATATGCAGTTCTACAAACTCCTGAAATGCAAGAAAGAGACGAATAATGGGTTGATTTTTTCCAACACCAAAACCAGTCACCAGGACAGCGAGTGGACTTCAAAACTAAAAAGTTTTCTACAAAATATTGAATCCAACTATGGAACCACTCGTAAGAGGTTATGTTGCTCTTAAGGTTGCCCAGACCCTAAAGCACTTTGGACAAAATCAAGGAAAAATAAAACAGAAGTTATTAAATAAAACTTGCTGCCTCTGACCACAGAAGCACTAACACTACACAAACTTCTGTAAGGCTGTGGAGTACTCTGAGACAAGCTCACTATAAGCTTTTCCTGCTCTTACATGTCTTCTCTAGGTACCTGCTGTGAGCAATTTCTCAAGACTGAGTAACGATCATGTTTGATCTGACATCTGACCTGAAGGAACTTTTCTTGTGATATTAGAACACTGCTCTAGTTTCAAATAAAGCCAGCAACTCAGGAGTTATACTCTTTCTCAAAATTTTCTCTTTCCAAGATTTGTGTCACTGGTCAAAAAAATACACATTCAATGTACATTTAATATTCAATATTATCTCGCTGCAGTCACTCATTACTGAGTTTGCAGAGGACACAGATGCATAGGCCTGTCCTAAGGCCATTTCCATTTATTTTAAAATTGAGTTGAACCTGAAATACAGAGATTAGGCTGAAATTTGCATTGTGAAATTACCTCTCTTTACTAGTTAGCATGAATGGATTTTCTTTCCTCTTTCATTTGCCACAGAAAAAGGCAATAATGAGTAGATTACTTGTGCACGTAAAGTTAAAAGATAAAAACTGCTGCTAAGGTGGTTTTTTTTCATCAAGATAGCATATAGTCAAGAACATTTTTGTTTACATATATACCTCATATTCCCTTTTTGTGCTCGTTTATCCTCTACATGGATTCAGAGGCTGAACACATGCACAGAAAAAGGATGTTGAGCAGAAACTGTGTTTCCCATCTGTCTTTTCATTAGGATTTTACAGTGAGAAGACACCAGAAGTTTTCTGTCATATTTTCAAATAGCCATTCCTCAGTCTTTAAAGTGTATAATCTATTCTCTTTCCAGTAAAAGTGTTTGTCTCCATACGGTTTATAAATTTTTGCAGGTGTTTTGCCAGCAAAAAAACAAACAAAAAAAACAGAAAATACAAAAGGCTTACAAAATCAGACACCTTTGACACTCAGTTAATGCGAACTTCAAAAGTAAATTACAACTAATCAGCTGACAGCAGATGATAGTGTCAGAGCAGCTCAGGCAGCCCAATAACTGCTACAAGGACAGATAACAAAAATGTCTTATAAACTAATGAACATTTCCAAGGGTAAGTAATAATAAAAAAAATCTGTTACAGTGTTTTCTTGTAGTGCTTACAAGAAATATTCCCCCTCTCATTTTCAGGAACCACAAAGCAGACAAAGAAATCGCCCTGCTCTCCCAAGCTATACTGTACTTGTCAAAGGTATTGGAAAAGCAGGCTCCTGTGCCTGACTCAGCTGCTTCTTGCAACAGCCTCCCATCCTCTCAGTCTGACAGATGCATTTTCTTTGGGAGCCTCGCTGCTCCTGCTCCCCAGCACAGGGAGAAATGCACTGTCAGATCTCCATTGCTTAGCAACACAAGGAGCTGCTGCAGGAGCTGCCCACACTGCTGCAGCCCTGGGCAGTCAGCAGCCACCTCAGCAACTTTGTCCTGGGTCACGAGGGTTCACCAGGGGCACTGGCAGCAAAAGGCTGAGGCTGGCTGTGCACATGCCAGCCAACAGGACACACTCATTGATGTGGTACAAACCAAGTAGTCCACTGGCTTGTTAGAGAATATTCAGCACATTAGCTGCCCCACCTGAATCCTTGAGTTATTCCCTCGGACATATCTTGCTCACCAGTGACACTTAACATGCCAGACAAAAATTCCTCATAAAAGACAGGACAGATTTATTTGGTCATGTTTCAGGGAAGAGATAAGGCACTGCACTGCAGCCCTGGGGCTCTACCAGGTGACACACATGCAACCAACAATGTGACTTCATTGACAATTCTCTCTTCCCCCTTAGAAGACAAGATCCCAAGAGAGAGCTGGCAGGCAGCTCAGATTAAATTGACTGTTTGTGTGGCACGTGAGATAAGAGAACAGGAGAGGCACGAAAGCACCATCAATGCATGAGACTGTTCTAGTGTGACAAAATACAAAATAATGACTTTATCAAATCTTTGTGCATGAGAATGGGCATGTCTGTAGGCAAGAGTCTACAACTTTAAAACTTTTTATCATTATTAAGATCTTTCCACGCCCTTCAAAACGTACCTAGACATGTAACTGTTTATGGATTTTGTACATTACCAGATCATCTTCATGTAAAGTAGCTCACCTCTAGACATAATACATCCAAACGCAAGGTTTAGAAATGCACTGCTAGTAATATGGGACGCTTTCAATTTTGCAAGAGTTGTATCGGTACTTTGCAATGTACTTATTACTTGACAATCTGCACATCTTCACTCTAGACAGTTAAAATTAGCAAAACAAACCAAAAAACAACCCCAAAACAACAAAATAAAACACACCACAAATTTCATAACTCCCATTTCAGAAAGCATCAAGTTAGATGACAGCCCGTAATTTCTAGTTGTGCTGAGGACAATGTTCCGAATTGCCCAAGAATTGTCTATTTTATCTATATTTTTCCTCAAAGTAATTCAGGTTCTCAAATAAACACTGTTTTAGAAAAACAGAGATTGGAGACTGATGCAAACTAACTAGTACTAACTACTCAATTTAACTCACAATAAAGTATCCTTACAGGTTATGCTACAGTAATTAGTTCATGTGATACTGGAGTAAAAGATACCACAAACACATACTAGTTTCAAACTCTGAAGCATATCTGGACTGAATAATTTTAATTGTGTTTTCAGGAGGTGTTCACCTACAGGTCATCAAACAAGTGCAGGGACGAATCATCTTCCAACAGCATCTTTCAGACGGTTACTCTCATCCTCAAAAGCAAATCCAGTCAGATTTCATCACAGGAAGGGAACCTGACAATACCATCAACTACTCTGGTTTGTGCTAAACTCAGAAACCCTTCTGAAGCGAGCTCAGTGTTTGTAGTGCTTGCTCATTATCTTACATGCATCATTTTCCATCAGCCTTTTCTCTTCACCCTTTGTGTTCTAATCAGAACTTGATCCAGATCCCACACAAACCCCGTCTGCAACAACCCCCTGCGGCTGCCACAAAATTTTTTCACCAATTCAAGCAGTCCAACAAAAAAGGTTGACTTTCTTTTTTTTTTAGCTTAGCTGCTACAACTTTCAGCAGAGCTGCAAATAAAAATTTAAACTGGAAAGAAAATTTACACCTTTCTGCTGCGCTTTCTCCTTGACTTTTATATTTCATCTTATAGGGTAGGAATAAATGCCAGCCTTTTCAAAAGCAGTTATCACCCCATTTCACCAACAGAGAACCTATAAAGGTTTGTTTCATATATCATCTAAATGTAAATATCTTTAAAAGCTCACCCGTTCCCAGTCATACTTTCCCAAAGCAGTACCATACTACTAATGCTGTGACCCAGCTGTTGAAGAGGTATTATTCAAGATACTGCTTGACTACACAGATTGAAAGACAGTATTTTTAGCAGACTCTCCTTTACAATTTACAGTCAGACATCTCAAAAAGACTGGCAAGAGTTTCTTGCTGCAGGCTAGCTAAAGCAACCCTAGCATGTTTTGTCATAAAAGTCAAACTAATAATTGAGGGAACCCATAAACATTCTTGCTGGCCTGCTTCAGTGAGGCATAGAGCATCTTGCTTGAAAGTTTATAAAGTCTACCCTTCCTTATATTTTTAATTACTTAAAACTAAGATTTATAAGAGCAGAGCAGGCCACCTCCTCTCCCCTTCTCTAACCCCAGACTGAACCCTCCTAGGTCTTGCAATGCTAGAAACATTGGTGCTCTCCTTGGCATAGATATGGCTATACACTGCTTTAGACAAAAGTGGAGTCCAACGGGGAAGACTAATGACTTATTTGTCTTCTAAACTGAACTGTGTTTAACCTCACTTGGGAGTTATCAGCAAACCTGATTTCCCAAAGATTCATGCAAAGGGTTGCCGTTCAACCAGCGATACCATCTCCTTGCAGGATCTCAGAGACGTGCTAGGAATTGAAATGGAAGCACAGTAGATTGCAGTAATGGCTGAAAATAGTTTGGATCAAATCCTCTTCGAGATGAATAATAAAAACAGATTTTGCTGAGCATCTTTTTATTAAAACTAGCATGAGGTTTCAAAAAAAAAATTAAGCAAAAATAAATTAATAAAGGCAAATACTGCTGGGAATCGTGTCATTAGGGGTAACAGAGATTAGTAAAGAGCTAGGAATCACAATACAGCCTAGACAGTCCTTGGTACAAAGACCAATCTCCACACACACACCCCCCCATCAACCATCCACCAAATGAACAATAGCTGATTCTATTTTAGACTTGATATATGCTGAAGATTATGTGTTTCAGAAAAGTTTTTCATATGAAACAGCCTTGAATAGAGCAATCATGACATGATTTGGCTAAAAACTAAATGGCACAAAATAGCATCTGGATTTTAAAAGGACAAACATGTAGGGCATTGGCTGCTAGAGTTAGCTGGAACAAGAGGAGCAGAAACTTTAACGTGGACAAAGCCTGCAATTTCTTCCAGAAAGCAATGCCAAAATTTTAAAAAATAAGCATTCCAAAGAATAATCCTTCCAAGGAAAAAAATCAGAAATCCTCTGGACTCATTAGCAGACATGTTCGAAGTAAGCAGAGGAGGAATGGAAAGAAAAAACTACAGTGAAATTATAATTCATAACTGCTTCAAAATATCATGTCAGTCACATTAAAAACAAACATTATAAAAATTTTTTCCTGCCACATGAAGAAAAAAACCTTACTTCATAGAATCTGGGTTACAAACCAAGGCTAATCTAAAATTATACATGGCAAATTAAGCAAAAGAATTGCAAGTAAATTCAGCAGGAAAGACTACATGATCATACAGGTGAATGTTAAAGATTTTTCACTGTCAAATCCAATTTCATCAGCTGGAAAAAATATAAAAGGAAAGCCTTCATTCATTGCACCTCAAAATAAACCCAAAAAATAACCATCACTGCATTAGGATTTTTATTTATATATACACACAGAGAGCACCAGTGCACATAGATACAGCTTAGCCTTTGCAACAATAAGAATGTATTGCTCCCAAAAAGATAGGTTAATAAAAGTAATTCAAGGGAATACCACTGAAATAATACATTTCTGTCACTCACACTTCAAAAAATTTTTATTAAAACAGAGTTTGCTAGAAAGTTTGAGCAGACTTTCAAAGAAGACACATGGACAGAAATATTAAAAATAAAAAAAAAAAAAAAAAAGAAAATCACAAACAAACCAGAAAATATAGCCTACCAAATATGTTGGTGGAATGTCCTTTCCGGGCAATTGGTTTGAGCTCATTATGTCCCCATCCATATTGCCTATAATTGTCCCAGGCATGCTTCATCATCTAAGAAACAGAAAAAAAACAGGATTTGATTGCATTATAAAACTACTCTCTATGAATACAATATTTTACTCCTTATTTGAGACTTCATCTTTCACAGGCATCCCAGCATACTGACTAATTACTTTGTCACTGCTTCTATCTGTTGCAGAAATCAGATTTTACAGCATGAATAAATTTGGAAAAAATTTCAAGTCTATTTGACTTGAGCTATGGAGCCTAATGCTCTGCATTAGGTCGTTTTCCTGTTCTTCCTTTTCCTTTAACAGACGCACAGACATTTAAGAATGTAAGCATAAGGAATGCATTTAAGTGTAAGGAATTGCTGTAAAACACTGTCTAATGTCTTAGGACGCTAACTAAAAGAAAAAGATATCTACTGATACTTGAAGCATAAAAAGGATTTATTTACACCCGTACATCCAAGTAGGACTAAACGATTTTGCAAAAGGCATAATAAATTTCTCATTAGCAACACCTACTTGACAAAGATGTACTGTCATACAGCCTCTACCAAAAGAAATGCCAAAAGCTTTGCTTTTTAGAAAGCATAATGAACAAAGCAGTATAATGTTATTCATATTTACTACACAAAATATTTAGCTTTTTAAAAGATATTTCCACCACTCAGTAAGAAAATTACATCTAAAAACCCAAAAGGTCTTGCTGACTAGTTGTGCACATCAGCCACTAAGCAATGCTTTTACAGATTTGCTAAAACTCTTCGAACTCCTTACTTGTTGGAAATTCAGCAGCCACCAAATTGCAGAGTGAATGCAGTTTTAAAAAAATAAATATTATTAGTACCTAAACAGATGCGCAAGCAATAGGAAGAAATTAGATATCAAAAGACACTGACTGCCCCAGACATAAGAACAGTAAGGAAAAACCTTTAGAACAACAGCCATGTGCCTGTATCCACAACATTATACATATTTTATTTCTATATCTCATTTTAAAAATTGTATTAAAATAGTGTTAATATAAACAAAATCCCCAAGAAAATGTATAGGACTTAAAATCATGATTTTCACAAGTGTGAGAAATGCTTTCTAAGAGGAGAAACTATGTGAATGTAACTAACAGAACAATACTAACCCTTTAAGAAACTGAGGCAAGGCAAGCAGTTTTCACTATGATTTACATGGCTGACATTTTCTTATTTTAATGAGAGAGTCACCGCACTCACAGAAAATGTGAGGGAACAAGCAGATGCTGGCTAAAAAATGAGGTGCAGCCTTACCAGCACTATCTCATGTCTCTCCTCTTAATAGCTCTCAGGTCCCTCCTCCCACCAAATTCAAGATTTAGTGGAAGTCAGCATCCGAAAATCCCAAATCTTTCAAACTGCATCTAAACTGCCTGCTGAGACATGGAAAACAAAGTCCCTGTTCTCCCTACAACCATCAAGAGATCCCTGTCCAAACTACAAAGCCGTAATTCCTTTAAATGTGAACTCCCTCCAGATTTCCCGTGGCTCAGTTAACTCATGCCTGGGCAATAAATTTGAACCCCGCACAGGCCCAAGAAGCTGAGGAGCACTTCTGTGTTAAACTGGCATCAACCTAAGCACAGCGGTCCCTCTCAGGATGCCAAAGTCCCACTCCTACCGCTTGTCATTCAAAGTCAGCACACGTTGTTTTTAGTATTTGCACTAATTTTGACACCTGATTAGGTCATAATACTCTAGAATTTCTTTTAGTGTCATGAACAAGCACTGTGAGAAAAAGTGGATGCAAATATATTAAAAGAGGAGAGAAAAGCCATTTCCCTAGCATTCACAAACTCCTTAGAGTTTACACGGCACTTATCAAACTGGCCAATTCACAGCTATTGGAACGCCAAGATGACTCGGGTAAAGGGATCCTCTCTTGACAGGTAAGGAAACTGCAGCATGAAAACCCAATAAAAACCTGGTCACAGGCAGTAAGCACAGAAGTTCCTCTGAGAGCTCTCACTAACGTTATCCAGAACGAACCTACAAATTTCTACATAAAATTGCCTATTAACTTAATATCGTAAAATCGAGAATCACAGCATTGTTCAGATGGGAAGGAACCTAAGGATGTCTCTCCTGTTCAACCTCCTGGTCAAAGCACGATCACTTCTGGGATCAGACTGCGCTACTTAAGGCTTTATCCAGTCAGGGTAGACTTCAGGACCAGGGACAGTCAAGGCTTCTGTGAAGGGCTCTTCCTGCAGCTTGCCAGTCCTAAAAACTCCTCTTGGGAAGACGGACTTAAAGGTTTAGAAAGTACTAGAGGATGAAACTAAAGACTGACCAGTGCACTCTCTCTGTGTTTGAAAGCAGAGAGATGACCGAACAACAAAGTGACCATGACGTGGCAGATCCAGCCAACTGGCTTGCACACAAGGGAAACTGGGCTTCTGAGATCTCTGGATGCCCCAAATAAATATTTCATGAAGGAGAATCAAATAGCCATTGATATTTTAGCTTCGTAAAAATCTGTTGGTATAGGCAAATACCAGAACAGATCAAAACTAGCTAAGTCCAGCAGAAGAACAACTAGTTTCCTCACAGCACAATGTTAATTGTGGAATATTTCGCTGTCCTAATTTGCTGTGCTTCTATGGGAAGGTACATATTTTATTACAGAATATTTAGTTCTGAAGAAACCTCCAAAAAAGTATGCAAATTACAAAGGGCTAAAACAGAATACATACAACACAAGATGTTTCTATATATATAATTTATCCTAAGATAAAATTTTATTAAGATAGAAACTGCAAAGGAGTACATTTCATTAGATGCATTAATTAATGCAGAAGTAACTTAAGAATACACTACTGAGACCTGAAAACCTCTTAACACCAGAGACTAAGACACAGCTGACTGCATCAACTGAGACTGAGACAAGATATCCTATTTTGAGGAGACTGAGCTACTTTGATAACCACAAACACATCTGTCCTGCCCCTCTGCCTCCCCCAAACACTAAGAATATGGTGTTTTAAGTCCTCGAGAATCCTTTGACATTATTACACTGAGTAGCCAACTGATTTTTTCCAGATGAACGCTGACCATTACTCAGCACACAACTCACTGCTTTCCTCCACCACAAAGCAGGGAGACTTCATGATACCATGTGAGCAGAGAACTGCCCATTACATGCAAGTGAGAAGCCCCACAGCTCTTGTATACAGTATTAAGTTTTGTAAGGATGATATGCCAAGAGATCTTGTAACCACATGGAGATGGCTGTTACTGCCAGAACAGGTAGCATGTTATACTACAGACAGAACACCTATACTATTGGGAGCAGCTGCGCACACAAAAGCTTTGGAGAGACGTGAGAAGACAGATGCCTCTGACAGCTACGAAATTTACCTGAAGATGGCATTTTGGCTCAGGAAGTACAAGCAACATGAACTCCTGATTGGGAAAAACAAAATTATTTCTATAGGTATGCTAGGTAGCGTTTGCATAGTGAAAGCTGGAGATGCTGAAGAATAGCTGCAGGGATAGATAGGCTTTTCTTAAAACAAAACTTTGTCTTTAAGAGGAGAGGAAAGTCTCAGACACTGACTGGAACATCAGCACTACAGATAGTAGAAGGAAGGTAAAACTATTTGCAAAAAAATGTACCCAACCCTTAAAGAACTCAAAGAGGTACCTTAAGGTCAGTAGAATGAAAATAACAAGCACGGATCAATAACTGTGAAAAACACAAGACATACATTTCCATAGCTGAAATTTCCATACCTGACAGCAGTTTGTCACAGGAAATGCTTGGAGCTTGATGGCTTAACATATATAGATCTTGCAATCTGTCCACCAGAGAACGAGCAGCTTTGGCAATGGACTCTTTACTGACACCATTAATGACAGACTTTGCCTTTGAAAGCAAAATCATTCATAGGGTATCGGTCTGTTGCATACTAACTTTGAAAATGTTTATTATGGAATGCAATGCAAATAACAACCAGCAAGATGCTGCTGCACACACAACTTGGTAATTCTACAGAAAGACTGCTTTGGACTCTGCTGCAAGACAGACAGAAAGGCAAGAAGCAGGCCGTGCCAAATGAAACTGCTTTTGTAGGTACACCATTATCTAGTTGGTTTTACTGACTTTAGGACATGTTCATGGGATCTAATCCTCTACAGTCTCTGGAAAATCAGATTTTTATAAAGACAGAGTGGCAATGACGCCTTTTGACAAACAATAAAAGGAGGTTACAATAATTGAAGAGAGACTTGTATGGAAGTTCTACCACTACAGCAGCATGTCAGAAACAGTAATTCAAAACAAGGATTGGTTAAAAAACTCCTTTCCAGTCTTAAAAAAAGGACGGGCAACTAGCAAACAAAGTAGGAGTCCTGAGAAAGCAAAAGAACCAATTTACTGGCAAATTGCAGTATTTACTGGTTCCTGCCATTCCATCGGGAACATGCATAACAGACAGCAAATAGGTTTTGCTTTCAAAGCAATGTATTCTGCTTAAGGGTAAAATTTTGAGAGATTTATATAAACCACCTTCAAACTCCGTTTTAAAATTAACCAAGGACTTGCTAGACAAAATTACTGCTCAAATGGCAGATTAAAAATTAATAACCGTTTTCCTACTGTCTGCAAAGAATACTTTTTGGACACTAATTTTAAAAATTATCTTTTTCTTGTATACTCAGATTTTTGATGAAACTTAGAAAACTCATACTTTTTTTAATTTTTCTGGGAGCTCTGTCTCAAGAGAAATTATTGCAGGCATCAGTTCATGCCTCTGTCATGCATTTTTGAACATTGTCACTGAAATGTCTGTTTGGAATATGTTCCTAACACACAGTATATCGGGTTTTCTTTTACTGTCAAATCTGGTAACAAATTCATTACTGAAACAAAACCAAATGGATGTAAATCAAATGGATGCAAAGCGGAAAACTCTTTTTGTTGGCATTAAAAACTTGAAGTCTTAGATGCCTGATGAAATTACATAGGAAAATCCTTCAGACTGGTGAGAAGTGAAACAGTTGATGTAAAGAGCCTAAATTTGGAGAGCTCGCAGCAGTGAACCGACTGCTCAAAAATGTTCAAGAAAGCCAAATATTTTTAATCCAAGATGATGAACCTTTGGTATTTTTTACCTTGTACATCCTCATGGTTTCAAGAGAATATGGTATTCACAGGACTGAATGGTGCTCTCTGGTGCTGTGTTGTTTAGAAAAGTAGAGCCTCTCGGATCATCTTTGTAAACAACCACAAGAGCACATCAGCCAGCAGAAAGAAGTTCCTACAGTTCCTTTCTTCCAGTCTTCTCCTTTCAGGCATCAGCCTAAGCATCTTCATCAGCTTATCCCTGCATCTCTGCCAGTTTTACCCTATCCTTTTTGAAGCCAAAAGACAAGAACTACATGAAGCTTGCAAGATGCAGAGGCACTTGAGCTTCACAGGCTACCAGAAGAACCTCACCTGTTCTCTTCTCCTTCTCTGAAATACTGAGTATCTGCTCACTGTCTGCTGTTGAGCACTACAGTGACATTTCCAAGAACTATAAAAAACACAATTTCTCATTCTCAAGTGTACTAAGTCACCTCACAGCTTTCCATACTTAGCATGAAGTTGGAATCTCTCCATCTCCAGCCCCAATATGCATCATTTTACATTTAGCTGAGAAATAAAAACTGAGATAATCACTCAGTCCCATAAGATTTTTCTGCAATTCTTCATGTTGGCAGCAAAGTTGTCATACCACTACTCATCCATTTTCAAACTCTAAATAATTCATTTGTACAATTTAGAGCATGGATCCCCAGCACATGTCCTCTGTGGCCTCCAGCACTATTTATCTGTATTCTCCATTTCCTGCTTTCTAACCAATTTCTCCAGACAAACACAGAAACTATCCTCCATGCCATGGCTGCTTACTTCAACACCTATTAGCAGTGAACCTTACCAATTATTTTTTTTTAAATTACGTATCCAACCATCTCTTGTTTTTGACTCTTCTGGGGATCTTCTCTAGCTTTGTGCACCACGGCGTCAATAAAAATAGAGCAGGACATCTTACATATCTGTATGCTCAGTGATTCTATTCTCTGTTCTGGTTTCTGTTAATCTGCAGTTCATTCAGCAGGCACAGGATTCTGCAGTGCTTTGGTTTCCCCTCGAACCCCTTTCACAAACTGATGCCTTATTAGCCACTAGTCCTCTGGTAACAAAGCAGAAAACAAGAATAGATGCCAGCGATGCAAACCAGGAATCCAGATCTCAGAGCAAACTAATCAGAGTGACCTGCAGGGAGTTCCAGGTAGTTCAGTATTGCATGCAGATGGTCTCTGTCTTAAGGGAATGCACCGTGAGAGGTTACTCATCAGCTACCAGTAGCTCACATTCTGTATCAACGACACCATTAATATCAATACTTGAGAGCTGACACCATCAGGAAAACTGCATGTTAAGAACACGCTGGCGTATATTCTATGGAGTTGCTCCAGTAAACACAGAGGGGACTACAGGAGAAATTATGTAAAGATGACTAACAAGAACATAACAGGATGCTCTGGCTTTCCAATCCAAGTCTCCACAGCTGAAAACACACCTATTGTCACTTGTGTAATAGATCGTGTATAATTTTAAATAGAGATCTCTTCAATCTAGCCGTAATTTATGATTTCTGCTACCAGTATTTCTGTTTTAGAGGAATAAGTGGCATATAAAATACAAAATTTAAAAAAAAAACAGCAGCAAGGTCAATTAAATTTCATGGAACCTTTTGATTTACCCAGTTCTGAACCTAAGAAATTTACCTGGAGTTTTGCACATTTATGTTTGGCTGATACTATCAGGAAAGTGAAATATTTCCTTATTTCTTTGATTTTAATTTGCATTAATGAGTTTTAAATACTGCAAATGTGCTAATTCATTGTTGAAAGACAGGTTCTTCTCACAATGGTCTGGAAAAAAGACATCTTTAATAATGAACACCTTCCTGAATTTTTAACATGCTTCCAATACTGTATGAGTGCTGGAGAATTCTGTAATTTCTACGACTTGACTAAACTGATTCATTTTTAAAATACCCTCAAACAAAAACTTGCATTCTTCATGAGTAGCACATTTTAAGTTACAAATCAAATCTACATATCCCGGATGTGCAGCTGAAATATTGCACATGAAGCTCCACACTAGGAGCTTTATTTCCATTCTTCTATTCCAGCAAAATAAATGCACCAAGCTGCAAAGCTTCTCACAGACATAAATGATTGATTTACAAATGTAAAATGAGTTCTTTATACAATCATCCCAACAAGCTGGGACACAACGTTGTTCAGGGCCACTCCTAACATGCCTGTACTGGCCAAAGTGCTAATTGCACAATATTCATTTTAATATATAAATGGAAAATTAGTTTACCAACAGGCTCGATCAAAAAGATTTTATCCCTAATTTACAGATTTCACTAATTCAGTAAAATCAAGATAAGCTTTAAAAGAGTGTAATGAAACTAACTGAAAGCAAATTTACCTGTTCTCAACTTGTCAAATTACACTGGAGAACCCAGAACACAGAGACTCCAAACAGTGTGCAAACAAAACCAGCTAATAAACACTGTGTGTGTATACACACGTATAGATACAAAGAGATCTTTATATGCACACACTTACATATAAAATGTGTGTGTATAGATTTTATACAAACATTCATGCTGCAGGGGATGTTATCTTAAATACTGAAAAAGCTGGGTCATAACACTTACATCCTTCAGTTTCAGGAAGTAACTGAAGGAATGTAAGTCAGGAGCAGTGAGCTACAAAATACAATGCAAAACCTTTAATAAGCATGGATTATTAAAAACTGATGTCACAACCAACTAGAAGTCCAACCAAGTTTGACCAAGAAAACAAAGACTGTAAAGTGTCAGCAATAATGAAAGTGTTCTAAATTGGTTTTAGACACTGAAAAAAGGAGGTCTCCCAGCCACAGAAGGCAGCCTATTTGGCTAGATCAGAAACACTACAATTAGAAATAATAAATGAGATTAGCATTGAAAGTTGTATGAATAGTAACTATGAAAAGAGGACTTAGCCAGCATGAAAAGATCTCTGGATGATTAAGTAATTCTTTCTTCTACACAGCTCTTTTCTCAATAAGCACACAAAATAGAACTCAGGTAAAAGGACACTTACTTACTATTTTTAGCCCAATTTCTTAAAAGAATGAGGCTTATGCAATCTTGCTGTCTGTACATCCATCATTTGACACATACATTTGCAGTAGCCTTTTAATCCATTCTCTAATTTCACAGTTGATTTTAAAGAGCTGGAGGAACCAGATACTCTACTTTTTGTGTTGAGGAAAAGAAAAAATATCTGTGGCTAGATAAGGCAGACAGACAGAAATTAGTACTCTGCCTGAGACAAAGGCAGTTATAACTCAACCCTTTATTCATTCAGGGGGCAGCATTTAGCACACCAGTAGCTCTAAAGAAGGCACAGAACACACTGCAATTCATGCAGTCAAGCAGGAAGGTAAGAGGATATTCACAGCAACAAGTGCATGATGAGCAGAGGGTGGTATAAGGGGATGTAGGTCAAAAATCCATAGGAAACCATTAGTTTTGCTGCTTATAAAACAGCCTGTTACCTCTCAACAGTGTTAGCAGCCTCTTGAGTATCATCCAGAGACGATGATGAAAATACATTTTAATCACTTTTCTTCTTGGCACATATCTGTAAGTATTTCTGACATTGCCTCCACTAATATTAAATAAATTAACTTCCTCCCTTCCCTTCAAAGAGGCAATATATTACTTCCCTAATTTTAAAAGAGGATAAATGGAAAGTTTTGCTGAAGGAAGTTCACTGGCAAAAGAACTCAAGTCAGAACATCCCCAGCTTCCCAGACAGACTTGTTCCTCACGTGTGCAAAGCATCCAAACTTAACAATAACTCTTTCTACGGTGTCATATGTCACAAATGAACTTCAAGTTGAACCACACGACCTTTAAAGGTCCCTCCCAACCCAAACTACTCCATGACTCCATGACCTTAACTCTGGCGCCTATACTTCCTGGATGTCCATTTCACAACTACTTTTGCTTAAATGTCTTTCTCCACCTTTTTTTTTTTTTACCAGAAAGCTGTGACACACAGGAACAGAACCAGAATTTTGCTGTGTTGAGAACAGCTTATCAGAAAGATATCACCTTGCTATCCCATCTCATTAAACATAAGAGCTTTTAAACTGCACAAGCAAGTATGGTACAGCCAGCAGCTTCAGTCACTTCATAACTCTACCTTACCTGAGTGGACACCACACCTCCTCTGAGCTCTATTTTTTAAAAGTGTATTTACAATTAGCCCTGTGTAATTACTCAACTGCATATCACAACAAATACAGAACAAGGAATAGAACAAAAGCTCCAGAGAACTCAGATTTCCCAGTCTATCTGAAACCCACAGCATTGTTATTTTGCTGTTAAGTTTACCATGTGCACTCATGTAACATTCTAGAGAAGCTGTCTTCCAGCTGACAGGCTTAGTCAACAAACATCATCCTACCACAGAATGGTTGGCGTTGGAAGGGACCTCTGGAGGGTATCTGGTTCCACCTCTCCACTCAAGCAGGGTCATTTGGAACAAGCTGTCCAGGTCCATTCCCAGTCATTTTATGAGTATTTCCAAGGAGGAAGACTCCACCATCTCTGTGGGCAGCCAGCTCCAGTGCTTGGTCACCCTCACAGCACACAATGCTTTATGATGTTCAGATGGAGCTGCTTCTGTTTCAGTTTGTGCCTACTGCCTTTGTGCCTGCCACTGGGAACCACTGAAAAGAGCCTGGCTCTGTCTTCCCTGCATCCTCCCTTCAGGTATTTTATAAGATTGCCTCTCTCTTGTCCAGTCCAGCTGCCTCATCCTTTGCTCAGATGAGAGATGCTCCAGTCCCTGAAGCATCTTCGCGGTCCCTCACGGGACCCTCTCCAATATGCTCACGTCTCTGTCATACTGGGGAGCCCAAAACTGAACAAAGGACTCCAAGTGTGGCCTCACCAGTGCTGAGTAGAGAGGAAGGATCACCTGCATAGGATTAGGACCATTACTGGGCGAAATACACTATTTTAACAAGTATCCTAAATGAGAGCTGGCAGTACGATAACACTGTGACACCTTAGGCTGAAATTAACGTAAATCTGAACCCTGAATAGGGTGAAAAGAATTACAAAATTTTCCTTATTCGACTGGGTAAAATTTACCTTCTCAGGGAAATAAAACTCACTATAGACCACAGAGCACTATGTAATAATTACATTTAAACTGAAAAGGAAAAAAAAAATATTCTGAACACCATTTAAAGAATACAATAATGGAAATTAAGTGCCAAGAATTCCAAGTGCTCAAGCAATTTCTATCTAATGTAACTTGGAAAGGAAGTCAATGACTTCCAAAAGACAGGATTTGTTCTTAATTTCTCTGCATTAACCATAATGAAAAGACACATCTTAAAGCCTTTCTGTAGAATTATACAAGCTGCACTTACGATCTTAGAAAAAAAAAAATTTACTATTTTCAATATTTTTCTTTTACATAGTACAAAAAGCCAAAATATGAATACAAAGCTAAAGTGTGGCAGCAAGAAGAATTTTCAGGTGTGTTTGTTCTTAAAATACCAGTTAATTAAACAACACAGCATCTTTTAAAAGCCTCAACGGCAAGCTAAACCTTTACTTCTCAGAGTTGTCACTGTGCATCTAAAATAATCAGCCAACTAATAAATGCTCCTTACCGAAATAACTGAATTAATAGCTTCTTAGAAGAACATAGACAGATTATACAATTTTGTAAATTAAACTTGAGAATACAATGTAACACTAAATATAATTATCAGAACCAAAAGATACACAAAAGCAAAACCAGTAAAATGCAGATTCTGCTCCCAGTTGTATTCCATGACCTTAAGAAGCCTCCCTCTCTGTGCTCAGCAAACATTCCTATTATATAAAGCTTTCACATTTTTTACAAAGCTCTTTTAAGAGCATTACACAAATTCTTTTTTACTTTTATACGCACTTTTTTCTAAAATCAACACATGCCTTTTTAAAATATTAAAGTACTGCCAAACCATTTCTTATACAGAGATGTTAAAAAAACAGACTTCATCAAGTTGCTATTTGGAAAGAAAAACCGGTAATATATTTTCTGTAAAAATAATAGAAACTGGATCCTCATTTGAAAATTTTCCAGCCTTTCTCCCAAATGCAAAGACTTGTGTGTGTTACAAATAGTCCCCATCATTCCACCCAATTTTATACAGTTTTTCACCATTTGATAGGAGGTGAAATAGGCTGTATAACATCATTCATTTTGTGAATTTGAACAGTATAAAGCTGTTCTCTGAAAGTCAAGTTCCTCAAATACATATCAGGACAATTCACAGTAAACCAAAGCATCCTCCCTTCAGCAGGTCAAACGCTTTCTTGAGACCACCTGGAATTCTGTAGCCAGATATGCAGCCTCCATAGAGGCAGGAGCTTCCCTGGGCTATTTTTCAGGCCTCAATCCAGGCAATCACGACGTCTTGCATGTCAAAAATTTTATTTTTTACATATACATATATATATTAGTTGTGGACCTACATTAGAGATATTGTCTCCTGGAACTTGTTCTTTTTTTCTGCTAAGTCTCTATCTACAAAGACTATTTGTATTAGTCTATACTGGTTACATAAAACAGTGAAGGAGGACCTCAGTGATGAACATACTTCAGAATGCATTTCACATCTCTGAAATCACTGCAGCCTTCTCTGAGATATCTGATGGTGTCAAAAGCAGGTTTCAGGCAAAATATTATTCATTTGACACTGTTAATATATGTTTTATCTCAGCCACACTGTTCCAACAATGCTTCCTCAGCATTACCATTTGTCCATTCTCCCTAGCAGACCTCCCACCCCGGTGTTCTACGCCTTCACACATCCAGCTATAGAAGTGACAATCTGCTGCCCTGCACGAAACAAAAATTTAAAATTCTGGAGATCACCTGGTAGCTACAGTACTAAAGTGACTGAATCAATGAAGGCAATTCACATAACAAAGAATTTTCAGTCATGCTCCTGTGATCCTGAGCTGTTCAAGCACAGTGGTCACACAACTGAAAACTACTCAAGACAAAGGCATTATTATCCTAACTGAAGGACTTACCCACTTAAAACATAGTCCCACAAAAACCTTTGGTCTGGTAATGAAAAGCTACACTTCAGAAACCATAATAGTAGTCATCAACAAGTTATGCAATAGAAAAACAGCTTGTCAGTGTGACTCACACGTAGGCTGATCACCAAAAAAAGAAGTAAGCCTTTTACAGCACAAGGTGTGTGGCAACTGCAGCTAAGGATCACCACCTGGTGATTCTTACTCACCAACTACCCTGAACTCCTTACAATTTGCTAAACCTTCACATTTAGATCAGCAAGAATGGCCCAAATTTTACTACTTTTTCATGACACCGAGAAAATTGCCATTCTATACTAACCTAGAGCTTATCATCTCCTCTTGGTCTGCATTCTGACCAAACAACCTCAGAAACGCAAATACTAATTTTCAACCCTCCCTCCAATTCCAGACTTGGTCTGTAAGAACTCTGGTTGATTATTTCTTCCAGCTAGTTCTTCACTGTTAGGTGTGCTCAGTAATTTCACATTACTTGGTAAACTCAATTTTATTCTACACATTAAATCCATCTCAAAGGTATTTAGCTACAGTAATCTGTAGTAAAAATTAAGAAGTGGTGACAACCATGCCATTCACTGCTCATCTTCACCCTACAGAGACATACAGAAAAGCAAAATGCTCTGAATAGTCTCACTGAGAATGTTTGCAGACAAAGCAGTAGAGCCTTTCCAAATCCACAATTTAATGTTGTCCTTTGGGAAGCAGCCCTAACTAAGCAGGGTCAAGGAGGTCCAATATTCCACACACAACTTCCCAAGCAAAAGTACTTCTGCAATAATCACTAACAGGTACATCTTCCAGGGAAGGATTTGCCACTTCAGATATTCAGATTGTGACAGGGCTCTATAGGGAGTAACTACTACAAACAGTGATACAGCTCCACACTGTATCACTCATGTATAATAAACAGTTGTTCATTCCTTGATAAGAGTGGACTCCATCTAGCCATCATTAATATTCAAAGTAAAATTCCAGTTTGGGCGATCTACCCACAGAATGGCACACACTTCAGCTACAACTCCTTCCTATGACAAGGACAGGTGAATGACTGATTTCTCTTTGGTTTTATAAGCTAACTAAATTCAGATTACAATTTAAAAGTAGATTTAGCTGATGTAAATACTAACTGCTATGGTCCTGGATGTTCTTTAGTAACAGAGTCTGTGCTTGTTTATGTCTGGCCTGAACCATTCCTGCTTTGCTAAACCCATTTTTGGACATGAAACTAATCAGAGTGCAGGAAAGAAGAACAATAAGGCTGTACAAGGTTTCTGCCATACTAGTTAAGAGTACAGACTCAGAGAAATGCCTGGCAATAGTAACAGGAAATTGGCATTGCCAGGACAAAAAAAAGGCAATGAATCTCACAGCCAACCAGTAGTGACAGGATAAGAGCACAACCAGCAATTCCCACAGCGTAAGTTGCCACAGAACCAAAAGCCTAAGCAAATATCTTAGTTTGCCTCATTTACCTGTAAAACATTCAATCTACTTAAATTTACTCAATTTTTTTAGACCCATTTAAAATGTATTTTGAAAAGCATGTGATAATTTGGTAATTTTCAAATATTAGCAGCAGGTCTTCTTTTTCCTTATCTTTTCAACCTAATTTTTTAACACCTAAAGATATCCTGTGACACAGTAACATATCCCATTCCTTGAAAGGAAACTGACAAAGTCATGCTCTATTTTAAAGATGCTCTTGTTACTGTTCCATGTGTTAATGACAAACTCACTTTGAATCCATACCAGTAAGCTGAAGAAATCCTTAAAATAATTTTTATAAAATAATTTTAAAGTTGTTATCCAGTGAAATATTAACACTCCAACACCAGGAAAAAAAACAAGCAATAATGCTGATTCTCATTAATACTTGTGCACTTCTAGTTTACTGTTTACTAAATGATTTGGAGATCTGGTTGGGTTTGGTTTTTTTTTTAAATATAAATCACAGCAACTAAATGCCATATAAACAACTGCTGTCAGACACAAGAACGGGTAGGACCACATCATCATCATCATCTTTACCTCTTTAACTTTGTTCCTCTTCTCTCGGATATCCGGGTCTGCTGGTTCTCCACTGTTTATCCCTATCAGGTTTGGTAAAGGAACAGGGGGCAGTGGCTTGCTGTCTTTCTTTTTCAATTCTTGTACTACTTTGTTCTTTTCTGTCTGAATCTCAGCTTGAATCTCATCCCGTGATTTCTTCAATTTCTCCTTAGCCTCTTCCAGAGCCTTTTCATGATCTGCTCGGATCTTATTTCTCAGACGTTCCTCTTCTTCTCTAGAGACACAAATGCTAGTCAGCATCTCATTACTAAAAACATATTGCTTACAAACAAACTGCAGCTTCAACAGAAGCCACATCCTAAGTTGGTTTTCTCTAAGTAATTCTAATGATTCAGACAAGTTTATTGATTCATGTTAGTGCACAATCCTACACTATTTTTGCCAGGAACCCCAAAAGAACAGCACACACATCCACAACACCATTGTGCAAAAATTTACCATAGGAATTCTTTGGATTATCTTAGCACCTTTGCTTGTCCACCCAAGAATTTAGAGAGGAAAAGTCCTACATCCTGTACTTCAACTACAGGATGTGTGCAGAGGCACATCTAGCAATAATTCAATAATAATTTTTTTAAGAAATCAGAAGGGCTCTTCCTCACTTTCTGCACAATAAATAAATCATACACAACTTGACACGATCTGAAGTAACCACTACCAAAAAAAAAAAAAATCACAGCCACTTCGTTTATTAACAACCCTCACCACAGCATGTTTTCCCCTCAATTCACAACTCATTGTTCCAATCAGTACAGCCCTTAAACCATCAGACCTAAAAGCAGAATTAATTATAAAGCCATTTAGGAGCAGAAGAGCTTTTGGTAAAACACGATTTTGAAATTCACTGTCAACAAGACCAACATCATCTTGGTTTTAAGCAGTATCTTACAGTGTGATCTTAAATGATCAGTTAAGGTTTTAAGATTTGCACAGAGAACGAAGAGTACTGTTCTAAAGCTTGGTTTAAACGAGAGGTTATTCTAACAACAGACAAAAATGGCCCATTGCAGTCCTAAAATATTTCAAGGCATCAGAAAGACACACATCAGACTCTCAATATAGCACCACCTTTTCAAGCTTCTTTAAAGTACAGAGTTGCTGAATGACTAATGTAAGCCAAAAAAAGTTGTGGGGATTTAAAACAAGCACTAGGTACAAAAAATGCATTGTGACACAAAGAGTACTTTATTAGCCCTTACGTTCTTCTGAAGTGCTATTAGGTTTGCATTTTAAATAAATTATAGCAGCATTATTACCTTCAATATATCAGTACTAGAAACACAAAGCAACATTTTAATAGATGCACTGATGGAAACGCTTTCAAACTGAAGTTCTTCAGCCACTTTTCTCAATACGATACACACCACATCCATATTTCTTCCAAGCAATAAAAAAACAAAGGACTGAGCTCCTCAAATTTGACTGTCAAATCCAAGCTCATTAATACTGTCCAATGGTATCAGTGCCTCTCTCCCTTAACTGAGGAGAAAAGAAAAAACTTTCAAAGTGGCAAAACACTATTCTAAGAAGAGAAAACAAGTAATACTGTTTAGGATAACTGTTACTTCTACTCTGACCCACTTATGAGAGAAAATAATTTCCTTGTACTCCTGCAAAAGCCACGCAGACTCTGTCGTGGCAGCAATATCGTGCTCAAATATCAGTAACAAAAGCAGACAAAAATTTCTACCACCTGGAAGATTTGAAGCTTTGGAAAGCTTTTCCAAGGCTAGCAGAGGGCTCTGTGTAAGATGCAACTAGAGAGAATGTGAATGAGGTTGCCAGAACAAGACATCATTCCCAGAGTCATGTTCTCCCCAAGAGACAGCACACTGTACAGGAGCCAAAGAGGTGCTTGACAGAGGATGAGAAATCTGAAATGTTACTGAACGGTTAAGAATCAAAATACTTCAGTGTGGGAATAATGCATTGTGCAGGTACATTTCTCACATTCAAAACTCAGTATCTGGAGGCAAGTGACAGTCTTTACTTTCTGACTAAACTGACTAACATTTTGCTAACAGATACTGAAATTCTTTTTGCAAAGGATCAACCGTCCTTGAAATAACTGCATTTTTTGGGGGGGAAAGGTAACAATGTATCCTATACCTTAATAAAAAGGTGGCCACAGTATATTTACATTAACCTAATTGTTTTATTGCTAAATAGAAATGTTTTTGGTAAAACCCACGGTTAACTTTTCAAGTCCCCAAATACAATCCCCTAGTGTGAAAAAGACTAATGAAGTTTGAGTAGTTACAGTGAGTCTGACTCACTGAAATGAGTCACTGGTGATGTGCTTTGTGCACCTTCACAACTTTGCACCATCAAGATGAAGTGCCAGGAAGATTTTGCTTTGACCTTTTACCTTTTTTTAAAAAAAGTTTTCCGTTCCAAGTGGTGCATGCAACAACCATAATAAAAGCTCCATCAGTCTACAAACTTCATCTGTTTCTAGATTTAAACTGCGTGAAACAGCCATAAATTGGAAAACAAGTTTTGAACTCACATCTGTCTACACTGCAGGAACCACTGTATAAACACACAAAAGCTGTTGATTTCTAGAGCACTGTAATCCAATTAGACTCATTAAGAAAGTTTGAATGGAACAGTCTGCTCTCCTTCAGTCATTCAGGAGAAAATACACAGACTCAATAGAGATGAAAAATCTCAATGCTAACTGTATGATCAGCTCAAAGCCTTTCTTCCAGGAAGTGACATTTTGAGATAAACATAAGAAAACAGTAAGATGAAGAGAAAGGTCAACAGGTATTTGAGGGAGTTTACAGGAGATAGTACAAGAGCTTCTTTTGCAGACACGTATTCTCTCTGCAATTACCGATGATGGACAGCACGAGCTACACGATATGTCATATTCTACGTGCCAGCTGAAGACATATTTTATCAAATATATTCAAGTATACGACCCTAATGGAAGAAAAATCACACCCCTAAATACCAATACCATATGTTTCTTCGGAGTTCTTAAGCAATAAGAATTAAGTGCAAATACAGAATAAAGTTAAGAGAAGGAGAAGACTGATTATGTGTGAGCAGCTGACAGCCCCTCACGTCACCAACAAGCTCCCTGGCCAGCAGAGGAAAGAGTAAGCACAATTTAATATATGAAGAGAGAACTACATTAAAATACTCATAATTGAAGAAGAGACCTCAGAAGGATCAATCTAAAAATACAAGATTGGAGAGAATCCCAGCATAAACACGTATACCAAAACTTGTCAAACTGTTTCCGTATCCCACCCCCGCTTCCAAGCAACATAAGCAAACTCTTAAAATTTAAAGTATTTTGAGTAAATCTGAAAAATCCTATCTAACAGAAAGCTATTTTCTTGTAGTCATCCCAAAAGCTTATTCAAAAGTTTCGAGAGCGGTTCAAGCACCATGAAACTACAGCAGTAGCTACTTTAAAACAAGCAATGTTATTAAAATAACCCGTGATTAGACTGTTTTTACCAAGAAGAACCATAAATAGATCTAATAATTAGAATCTGAAACTAGAAACAGGTGCAAGTTTTTTAAACAATCACTGCAATGAACTATTGCAGCTGCCTATGCAGGAACACTGTGCACTCTCAGAGTGTCCACAAGCTGCCTAAATATCATTCAGAGAAGACCACAAATTATAACGCTTGACACCCAAATCACCAACTGGAACTTAATGTGCTTTAATTATGCACACAGTAGCGAGTCTTCTGAACAGCTAGCAAGCCTCACTTGTCATGACAATGACTTTTAACAAAAGTCTTTCCTATCTGCTGTGACACAACAGGCTCTTTAGAAAGCGAACTGCAAAAAAACCCTCTAAAAATGCTTTCAAATTTCTTTGTGAGATTCAAGATTTAAAAAAACAGAAATAAAAATTAGAATAGAGTCAAAAAAAGCAAACGGGCCACCAGCAACTGCTCTTGCCGCTAAAAAGCAGGCCACTGGCTCACTAAAGCAAAAGGACACACAGTTCATTTAGGATTTTCAGCAGCTGGATAGACAACTGTTAGAGAACATAAGTATTTGTGTAAGCCTATCATTCAGAAACAACCTCCTGTGTGGAAATTTTGAACTTTGACACTTCGGTCAAGCTTGATCTTCAACCAGAGGCTACTTTCAAAGACAGTGAAACAAAAAAAACCAGGTACTAATTTAAAAAAAAAAAAAATTGAGAGTCAGCACCTAAAAAACATTTCACACAATAACTGCAAGACTTTACTCCAGTTTTTCATCATACACAATTTTATAAAATCCCCACGTATCACAATCCCATCATGTTCTCTCAGTATATGGAGAAGATACATTCATGGCATACAAGAGTCATGGAGATACATATACTGCTTCTCACATGATTGGAGTCTGAAGGAGGAAGAGCTGGAAGAACAAAGCAGTTGTGCTGGGTTTTGCTCTTGCTGGATCACCCTTCCTGTATGGACAGCTGCATTACTCTCTACTGTCAATCATGCACAGAAAGAGAGGCTTGATTATTTTTTCTAATGTTTGGTTTTCATCATGATCATCCTGCAAAAGTTACCACTTTCTCCCAATTTGCTCAGCTGCTCTGAGGCAGCAGAAATACGCTCGTGAAGGAGTACCAGATCTGTATGTGCCTGTGACAGCTGAAGAGGGAAGCTCCACCATTAACAGGGAGGCTTTTACTTAGCAAGAGTTTTCTCTTTCAAGGCAAGTTAAGGTTGTATTTATTTCACTGAACTTTTTTTCTTCAGGTAACGAACTTAGTCAGAGATCACTGGTTAGAAAGGAATATTTTTATTGGAAAATAAATTAATCCTACAGGCAGGAAGGTAACTTTAGTGTATCAAAACCACTCTGTCAAAGTATTGGTTACAAAGATTTTCCAAACAGACTTTTAAGAAGAATCTTACGCACGTTTTCAAGGGAATGTTTTGTCCCCAAATCATCTATCTGGCAGTGTTTGTCCAAAGCACTGTTTCTAAATATATTTTCACACCTTTGTTTAAAATACCCTTGCAGATGGACATGGCCTAAAACTCTAGCACAGGCAGAGTAGATAGCTGATAACTTAGTAGTAAAACATTTTTGTTATTTAAAAAAATGACAAAGTCAAACTGTCCTTTGTCGACGTTTTAAAATACTTTAAGAACATTATGCTTTTAGTTATCTGCAAGCATCCTCACTGTTTTAGTTAAAACAGCAATACCTACATGTGCTATATATACACTCTATACAGCTACTTGTGCACCTATGAGGTGGCCTGGGAATAATGCTGATATGCAGAATATTCCCCATTTCAACCCTCCTTTCCCAAGGGAGTTAATAACAGTTAATTATAACATCAGAAGAGAACATATCTAATTCACTTTGAAAAATTATTGTTAAACAACTTTTCCATATAGAGAAAACCTGTGGAAAGGAATCTGGGAATCACGGTCAATGGTAAGTTGAATCTGAGTCAGCAGTGCCCTGGCAGCCAGGAGGGCCAACATTGCCTGGAGGGGCATCAGGCACAGCATCGACAGCCAAGCAAGGGAGGGGATTGTCCCAGCTCTGCTCTGCACTGGGGCGGCCTCACCTCGAGTGCTGGGGGCAGTTTTGGGTGCCACAATATAAGAAAGATATTGAGCTGTTTAGAGAGTGTCCAACAGAGAACCGTCCTCCGATGGTGAATGGTCTGGAGAGGAAGCTGTATGAGGAGTGCCTGAGGTCACTCAGTCTGTTCAGCCTGGAGGAGACTGAGGGGAGACCTCACTGCAGTTACAGCTTCCTCATGAGGGGAAGAGGAGGGGCAGGCACTGATCTCTTCTCTGTGGTGACCAGGGACAGGATCTGAGGGAATGGCCTGAGTTGTGTCACGGGAGGTTTACGTTGGATATCAGGAAAAGGTTCTTCACCCAGAGGGTGGCTGGGCACTGGAACAGGCTCCCCAGGGAAGTGGTCACAGCAGCAAGCCTGACAGAGCTCAAGAAGCATTTGGACAACACTCTCGGGCACACGGTGTGACTCTTGAGGTTGTCCTCTCAGTACCAGGAGTGGACTCGATGATCCTTGTGGGTCCTTTCCAGCTCAAGATACTCTATGATCCCGTGATTCATTGCCCAGAAAATTACCCCAAAAACCAGATTCCTTGAGTGGTTTCCTTTAGACAAGGATGACAGTAGAATTTATTTCTAGCAAGTGGTTAGATTTGCAGATGACGAGCGCTGCTCCTCAAACAGAAGGAACACGACACAGAATCCTTATTCAACTCCTATCCCTCTCCATCTAGTTTTAGTTTTCTTTTTCCTCTTGCTGTGACACTTCCTCTTGACCTCCTTCACCTTCCTACTTCCTACCTCCCTTTACTATTATTTGTACCAACTCAGGCTTCACTACCTTGCTTCCTTGGTCTTCAGCAAGGGCATGGCCACCACTCTGGATGCCAGTGCTCCTCACTGTAATCATTGAACTTATTTGGACAATGCTAGGGAGAAGAGAGAATTCACTGACACAGGCACTCTCCTTGAATGCTAAATACTCCCACAAAGTCTGCGTAAACCCTCTCCAAATAAAATTTCCTTCCACTCCTCTGCAAGAAACGATGCCCCTAATTGATCTCGTTTGCAGCCAAATCTCAGACCCAGAATCTGGGCTTTCGGCCACCTTCATCACTGCCCTCAAGACTTCTCATCTCCATGATGGAAGCTCACAGATCCTGTTTCAGATCAGGTCTCTTGTCTAAACCAAAACCTCAGCCCCTGACATTTCTTTGTAGATAGCTGGGTGTCACCTTCAAGGCAAATAAAGTGAAACTTAACTTTTAATCTTCCTTCCATATCTTTTGTTTAGCAGTGGAAACTTCTTCATTGTCCAGACTGCCAGTGTCTGGGCATTCTTCCCATTTTCTAGAACCTGATTACACCTAAATTTATCTGCTTAGTTTCCATGTATTTTAAATTCAGTCTTTCTTAACCCATACCGTTAGAAGCCCTCAGAACTTGATCGTGCTCCTTTCATCCAGCAATTCCAGTAGGAAGACAAGCCACTTAACTACTGACATCCTTAGACTGCCTCTCTGTATTGTTTCCCCTGCAACTGTAATTCATTATATGTATTTTTTTAGAAACACCCAAAAAACACGTCTACTTCCAGAAATCCAGTATGTTAAATTCACAGATTTCCATGCTGGTCATCAGAGGCCACTTCTGCTTGTTACTCCTTTACTGTCTCTCCCTAATTGTTTCCCTTTGTCTTGCAATTTAGGTATGGCCCTTGGAAACAGCTCTGGAAGGAGGAGAAGCAAAATCCTGGGGGAAATATATTTAGAGAGAATTTCAAAAATACAGATTGGATGGGCACACAGAACTTGCAGAAGGGAGTGCAGAGTCAAAGCACATCACTTATGCATGAAGTCCTCTGCAAAACGAAAAGAAACCGAGTATTCCTTGGCATCCTTTATAATATTTTGGAACATAGCCAGGACCTTCATGAATCTTCACATGCTAATACTTTATTAATAAAGAAGGTAAACATAAAAGACAACTCATAGGGTTTTTTTTAAATCATAATAAAAAGAACAAAACAGTACAGATAACACTATCAAACGTGGAACATGCATAGCCTTTGAAAGAAGAGGGGAAAAAAAGACATGCCGGTAAGGGATCATCCTTTGGGAATTATTCACTTCCTACGTTATGAATATTTACAGGAACAGAATTGGTAACACTTATTTTGAGAACCTGTCAAGTGGTGTGACCATTAGCAAAGGCACTTGTTCCTCACCTCTGCCTACAGCAGCCATGCAATCCCAAACACCAACTCAAAAAAGGAGGAGGGTGCCAAGCTCAGGAAGCACTGCCATAGCTGGTACAGTCAGCTCAAGTTTTACTAGGGAAGAAAAGTAGTTGTTTGCTACAAACACTCCTACACTAGCACTTACATGAGCAGCCAGGCATTTGTCAACACTAAGAAGGGTCACTAGCGATTGTGTAAACATTTTAAGCTTACATGAAACTTCTTTGTTTTGTAGTTACAGTATCAGCTGAAACAGATTTTCAGAAGAATCAGATCAACTATTTCAGGAAGAAAAATAATACTTTTTAAGACTACAACAGCAATGAATGCAACTTTCAGTAGTGGTGAACAAACAAAATTACATATGTTTTCAACTAGATATAAGCAAACTCGTTCAGTCTTTAGTGTTTTAATGTCATTCCGGTACAAAACCACTTCGTTAGAAAAAGCAACAGTTGCACAAAGTTCAACAATGTAGAGTTTTCAATCACTACAGCTCTATCAAACACATCTCATTTGTATCTCTTCTGCTTATACAGTGTAAAAGAGAATACAACTACATTTGCCTCAAGGCACTAACACAATCAAAAATAGGCATTATTTCCGATATTTTGACGATTAAAGGAACTTGAGTTAACATTTGCAACTAATTACTTCTGTGCAGAATGTTAAACCCCTGCAGAACAAGGTCTTAAACCTGACTGTCAAAGCACTTACAACGCTAATACAGAGGGGAAAAAATATCTTTTAGGAATCAGTATAATGCCTAAAAAAGGATTCTGAAAGTCTACTAAAAGTTCAGGAAATTTAGGATCTCTTCCTGTTTCCTCAAGAAAACTGAATGAGAAGAATGGTGCTACCTTGCCCTGTGCAAAACCATATTAAATAGCTTCCTGTCTCCTAGCACCATACTGACTGGAGCATCGGATCTTCCTTTCCAACTAGTACCCAAATGAGACAGACTTTATTTTTTAAATGTAATAAAGAAGAAAGAACTTTACAAGAAATGGGAGTGAAAAATACATACAGAGTACAGGAATGAGAAGCAGAAAGAGAAATCCAATACTGAACAAGAGAATTCGGTAGGATAAAAAGTTAACAATTCTCCATTTGGAAATGGTAAGGTTTATTTTGATGTGGGATTCAATCCACAAAAAAAAACCAGTAGGATTATTTTAATTTAGGATTCATTTCAGAAGCCCATTACAATTAGCAATGTCAAACCACAATATTTTCTATTATAAACCACTCTAAGTCACTGGAAACACTGCTGTTATACGAATTTAAACGTGTATATAGCAATGTATTTACACTCTACTCACCACAGTCAAGTCTAAGACAGCATGGAGCAACATCTTGGATACTCTATTATTTATTGATACAAAGAACAGTCCGATAGAGGCAGAATAATACATGGCTGATCCTGTGACGCTGAGGAAGCAATGAACTGAGTTCTCCTGCAAGACCAATGCATCATCTCTGCTTCTTATTAAAGAAGGAATCTTTATAAATAAGCACATTTACATATAGGACAAGGCAGTCCCACTGATGCTGATGGCACAGATCAGATACCGAAGCATATGCTCAAGCAGAACTAAAAGGAACCAGAGTACTCCCACATACAGCATTAAGCTCTTAAATGTTATTTCTAGTCTACTACTACTGCCCAAAACAAAGTTTCCAATAGGAAAAAAACCCAAAGATTTAGACCCATCAACACAAGCCATGAAGGAAAATAAGAGTGGTACATTCTATGAATTGGCATGTATCACAAAAGTTGCTGCAGAGTCTGAAGCATTACTGCATTTTCCACATCACTCAAAGCTCATCTTTCGCAGAGGTCACCATGCTACAGTCTTTACAAGCATTACTTACTTTTCTTTATTCTATACAAAATGGAGTATTTGTAAACTCGAGTTTTTCACAATGATAAAGTTGCTTTGATAGAAGTTTTACTGGGAAAAAGTTGCTAACTTAGCTACCCAACATTAAATGAAATCCTAAAATTAGTTAGACTTAGTTAATTTTAGCTTAAACAAAATAGATTCAAACACCTAAAACCCAAGAATATCACTGGTTTCTGCTACATCTCAATTTTCACCCTTTCAAGCACGTGCAGACCCACAAGCTGCATGTGCAACTACTATACTACACAACATTTTAATATTCTTTGGAGTGGGGAGATTTTGATTTTTCAAAAATATAATTTTTAAAATATTTTTTTGCCTAAAGAAAATGAATCATGGGTTCCATTTTGTACAACACCTGCAACTGTTTCAATGTACACTCTACAGAAGCTTGCATTATACCACCAGCACTACAGTACTGACTTGCTACTCCACTCTCTGTACCACCCACAGTGCCTGACAGTTGTGCCAAGACAGAATGCTGGGTTCAAAACCTCAGATTTGTACAGGAATTTTGGGAGGATACGGGGACAAACACAAGAACAAAGTGACAACAAAGGAACTGCAATCACACCTGTGCGTTATACACAGTATCTTGCTCTCTCTCCATTTCTGATCTTCCTTGACCCCAGAATTACAAATAAATTCTTTTGCATATGATACTGCCAGAGAGAAAAAAATAATGTTCCTGGAAGAACAGCAGAAAATCTTCAGGAGTAATGGAAAGGACCCAAATAACAGCCTCCAGAAACTGAAGTTCTGAGTAGGAGCTTTGGCCAGTTGAAAAAATTTCTTTTCCTTCTCCATATGCACATGTTAAAGCAAAGGAATTTTTAGCACATCTATTGATGTGTCTATGTCCTTGTTCAGGTTGTTCAGCCCAACAAGAGAATGACATTTGTTTGCCTAATAAGCTGCAAAGTTTTCTAACATTTCACCTGACATACAGAAACAGCAATATATGAGAATCTTTAAGCAAAAGAGAAACAGGATTTTGCCTGTTACCTTCATAAGATTATAGCTTGAAAACTTTCCTTCAGCAGGTATCAAAAGCTTGCTGCAATCACTGTTTAAGAATATCACAGTGAAAGCTGCACTAATTCCTTGCAACGGGAAGTGCTTAATAGAAACACTTTAAATCCTTAATAGAACAGGAGAGCCTCATTCTCCACATGTGGTAGGACAGATGCTTCTGTGACATTCATCACAGACACTACAAGCTTGTTCTCAAATGAAAGAACAAGAGGGGACATACTTGAAAAGAATTTGTCCCAAAAGCCCCACACTAAACATGTGATTCCAGGATGAACAACTCCTGAAGAAAGAAGAAAACCCCTGGTCTGCTCTTGTTTTGGATAAAAGACCAAGCAAACCGTAACACAGACCAAGAAAACTTTTCAAGCACCACAGTTAACAAGCAAACACCTCTATCAACCCACTTTTTTGATTTTATTTTGTTAAGAACAGTTTATTTCGCTTCAAATAACAACCAGAAAAAGGTAAACACTAATTGTGAGCAGCAATATCTTACTGACTTTTAGAAGAATCAAGTCAGCCACCTTAAGAACAGAACTTGAGAAAAGAGAAAATAGGCTGACAAAAGACATCTGTCATATAGAATTGTGTTTGGGGGGTAAGGGTGTGGTTTTTAAGAAAATTAAGAAGCAGCAATCACTAAAAATTATGACAATCATTTCAATATCCTCATGTTTCAAAACGGAAATGCTGGAGCTTTTCATCATTGAGAGAATCCACCATTCAAGCTAGTAGTGGAAGGCTGTCATCCTCTATCTAGGTACACGACAGAGGAATGAGAAAATACCTTGACAGGGTTTCACACATCAGCTCTCAGCAAAAAAAATAAAAGAGACTCCAATTACAGTTGCACATTATATTTAAGCTGATTAATACCTCGCTACTGACAAGTGAAAGGTCCCAACAGCACAAAGGCAAGGATCTGCTGGAAACTGAGGACTACTATATGTGATTAAAACACAGTGAGATAAATGAATGATAACTGGACAACCCGAACAACATCTGTAGCACAGATCACCACTGCATGCACAAGCCATGGTAGGTTAAGCTTTGGGAAGCTCTTCTCTAACAAACTCAGAGGGGACCCATCTGCAGACCCAACTTCCAGCTGGAGAAGTGACAACACTGCCTTCACTGCATACCTGAGATTGAAAAGTTCACCTGTGTGGACTGATAAGAAGATATCCCTGGGTAATTCAGAGTTGCACAACGTCAGCATGGGTCCCCTCTGCTGATCACCAGCCAGATAAAGCACAGGAACACAGCTCCCCTGGCATTGCCACAGCCGGTCGCCTATGGCTACAAAACTAGCACTCCTGTAGAAACAAGCCAACTGGCACATAAGGATGCTTGTATGTCCATATATGCTGCTGATTCAGTATGTTAAAGACTGACTGTGTACGACTGCAGCATTACTAGAATGATCAACTCTAACAGTTGAAATATTGGTTTACAGATAAAGGATATTATAACCCTATATTCCTTATATTGGTCACCATCTCGGTGCAAATCATTCTTTTTTCAGGGCTTTAGTGGCCCTGTAAAAGCAAGCTCACTTACTCCTTATGCTGGTACTCAGGAGACTGGGCAACAAGCCATTCAGCCAGTGGTGAGCTGAGCCAGCTGAAAAATTATGGATCATTTCAGGCCAAATCAGGTCTCCTAACTGGCTGGCTGCCCAAAAATTGATGTTGGGGCTAGAATATAGTCAAGATTAAATGTCTGGGGACACAGCAGAACAGGAAAGGAGCTTCAAGTGCTTTAGACCTGCACGTTCAGGGGTGTTAAACTAAAGCTCAGGGTACAAGTAGCATGTTTTCTGCACACAAATTCACATGGCCATTAACCACTACTATCCATGGCCATTCCCTACTGTCAGTTCTATCTATTCCATCACTCAGCTATATGGTTTCCTCTTCTCTAGTTTACCCCACTGATACTGCTTCTTCCATCAGCAAGAGTCACTCCCTACAATCCTAAATTTTATTTATGCCTTCCTATCAACTTCCTCCAAATGTCTCCTCTCCCCGTGGCCACTCTGATTAGTCTCTGGTATCTCACTCAGCCAATGCTGCTTCTTATATCTGAGACATCAGTGATCTTTTTCTACTTAGGAAAAAAAGGGAAGGAAACCAAAAAGTACTATTTCAGAGTTATCCCACCCTCTTCTATTTTGCTCCAAGTGCAGTTTCCATCTCCAGCTTTCAAAGAAATAAACTGCTGCTCCTCACCACTGCCAAGGTCCTCTGCTAGCACTGGCTCAATCTGTCCCCTCCCCTTCAGTTTCCCATTCCTACTCAGGTACTTCCTTCCCTTTTACCACCCCCTATACTGGGAAAACGAGAACTATATTAACCGAAGCAATGTCCTCTTCCTGATGTTTGTGTTCCAAAGGAGTATCACAGTAAATAAAATAGCTCCCTCCTTTTACACTCAGTCTTCTTGGTAGCCTGACCTCCAGCAGTAAGCACCAAAACTCTCACCAACAGAAGAAAAACAGCTGGAGAAAGTTAGCAATTTAAAGCAATAGCCATGATATTAGAATGGTCTTACTCAAAAAGTTCTTAATTGTTCAAATATCAAGTAAACCGACAGCAAAAAAACACAAAGTGAAAAAGGCTGTTACAAAGTAAAAGTAGCAAGTGGTGCATAATGCAGACTCAGAGATGGCAAACTTTCAGGTAGGCAGATGGTACCAGGCTTCTCTGCATGGGAAACCCTCTGGCAGGTCCTACAGGGCTCTAAGGAAGCGACTACCCTCACACAGATGTTCTGTCGACTCAAGCTACCACATTTCCATAATGCTATTTTAATCACCCAGCCAAAGCTGCCTTGCACAGCCCAGAAGCAACACTGCTTTAAATATCCGATTGGAAGTTCACACACATTGCTCAGATTTATCTTCCTCCTGCACCTATAATTGTTACCATATGTCTGTATGGTAAATTGACACCTGTCTATCAATGTGTTTAAAATCAGAACAGTACTCAACACGCATGGTGCCATAAGCTATGCACTGAAATGTTGTATGGCAGAGCTTGAAGAGACAGAGGAGGGGGAATATCCTGTGATCTCTCATAGGAAAGTGAGACAAGCTCTTCATTACGGGGAATCAACACTGCTAGGGGTGCGCAGCTCTGTCCAAACCCAGGCCTAGAGCAATTTCCCCTGACTTGTTCCTCCTGCCACCAGGACACCACTATGCACAACCCTCCTGGCTCACACAGCACCAGCGCTACTCGATTCGCCTCACTGTGGCACAGCAGCAGCACTGGATTTGTCTGAAAGACACCGATCCTTGCAGCGCAGCATTGGCAGGATCACTCCCTTCCTTCTACGTGGCAGCAGCTTAAAATGTAGTCCTGCTGTACAGAAACTGGATGAACTACAGGGCAACAACAGTGTAACCAAAAAAAAAAGAAAAAAAAGAAAAAAAAAGAAAAAAAAAAGTACTTCTAACTCAGTCTCAGATCATCAATACTTTCCAGAAGGTATTGCATGACATGTTGTGAGAAAAACTCTGACGAGACAGGAGCTGCAAGCAATGTTCTGTTGTGAAACGCTGCTGTCCTTGTTTCTGGGGGGAAATACACACACACACATATACATACATACAGCACCTAGGCTGTGATTCAAAAGGTTTTCCTACAAAATGACACAGACTGCAGTGTGGATATACTTAACAGTAATACTGCATTAATTAAAACAGAAATATAAGTTCTTCTCCCATTCAGCACCGCTGGGACTAGTTAGAAGGAAAGAACAGCAAAGCTTTATACCTCTCTACTTAGCAAATCAGCCAAAACAGTAACTAAAGATAGAGCAACAAAATACCTGGAAATCATGACGTACGGTCTAATCTGCACTGTTCCACAGAGCAAAACTCTATCTCATTACTCCCAAAGTTCTTTAATCTTGTCAGTAAAGCAGAGGATAAGAGACAACTATGTGACAAATTATTTAGCCTTCCAGGTGCTTTTAATAAGTTTCCACATGAAAATAATCCCCACTGCTAACAAAATACACAATTTTGATTCAGGAGACAGATAACTGAGTGTTGGTTTTTTTCCGTTTCAAAAAGGCCAGAAAAGCAACACTAGATTAGGAACTCCCCATCCAAAAAAACCTAACTAACAATGCAAGGCTCACACTACTCGGTACATCTATGAATATGGAAAGCAGGTTTTTGCACGTCAGATGAGAACACAGTCCTCAACACAGAATGACAGAAAGGTTGAGGGGGGCAAGGGCTCTCTGAAGGTCAATCTGAGCCAACCCCACTGCTCAAGCAGGGTCACCTAGAGCGGGTTGCCCAGTATCTTCAGGAATATAGATATCATGGACACAAATTATGCAGGAGTTTGCTCATTTGCTCCATTCCATGAGAAAACTGCACAAAATATGAATGATAAGCTTCACTCTGCAAAAGACACCTTCCCAATTGAAATGTCTTCCCAACTGAGAAAACAACACTGTTGACAGCCGTCTCCATTAGCAAACTCCAGGATGTAGTCTAAGGAACGAGTGACCCATAAACAAGGTAAGGATGTCAGCATCGTGACAGTAAACGTAACAGAATGCAAAAAGAAAAAGTACAAGAGAATAAACTGTGATGTGTAAATCAATCTTAACACATAACAAATAACTCAGCCAAAGATGACTTGGCATTCCTCAGCAGGAATTGCTGAGTAAATCTTTGTTCATGTATATCTGCAATCAAAATATTGTCAGGACACAGGAAGTGAAACAAAATACAGCAAATGAGCAATGTTTCAGTAGCATGTACATTTAGAACTACCACGTGTGCTTTTCACAAGCCTATCATAATATTAACAGATTAAGCTAATGCAATGAAATACTGATTTAAAGCTATCAGTGCTATTTCCGGTATCAGTGAAATACTTTAATACTAACATGTTTTAAAAGCTACATATACAGGCTTTAGACGTGTGCAGCAGCAGATGAGCCGGACACAAACTCACGTTTGCCATGACCAAAAGAGAAAACACACAGAAGTACAGTAGCCCAAAACATGAATCCAAAACAATGAGAGAGAGCTGGGAGTATAAAATATCTCAGCAATTTGATATTGGAATTGTCTTCATCTCAGGTTTTTCAGAGAGCTCTAGAAACAGTACATAGTACACAGTGTTATGTTCCTCTGTTCGTTTGCTGAATAAAATAACACATGCATCCAGCATTTAAAGTCTAATTTCTTCCTTCTCCACCATATAGGCTCCATATACAACTTCCTGAATTCCCAACAACAAAATGCAGCTCATGGAGAGTCGCCGTCACATGTTTGATTCCCCGAAGATTAAATTAAAATCTGTTTCATTACTTAAAATTATTATGGCAACATTCCTACTTCTTTCACGAAAAAGAGTTCATTTCACTAACAAATACATCCACACTATAACAGCACATAATTAAGAAAGAGACTACTCAAGCAGGATAACACTGTCGATTTGACTAAAGAAAATTTTGGAACTGGAAGAAGACCTACAACCTTTTACTTCACTGGCTGTAGGCATCAAAGTCATGTTTATTTTGAGTTCAGATCTAATAGTTTCAAATATATTGGTCGAGAGTAAACAAGCACACAGTCCCAAGATCACCAAACCAAGAATTCAACTCTTTCACAACCCAAAAATCCAGTGTGAGCTTGGGCTGAGCTCCTCCAAAAATAAACTGGTACCTTGTAAGAGGATTCTCTCATAGCTGTAAGCCACAAAAGGTAAGAAAAAGAGTGTAATTGATGAGACATTAACTTAATTCGAGAGAAAAATATTGACTCAAATAGGCATAAAAGCTGAGAAAACAGTGGAGCTGTGGAATATGCTGACTCAGCAAGATCAAGAATCAACCCACTCCAAGCTCAAAGGAGGCTGATATTTTCCTACCTTATACCTTCCAGGCCAGCAGGGACTCCTTGAGCTGGTAAGCACATTAATCCAGAGTAAATTGCCTAACTGGCTAGGCTCTCTGCATGAGCCAGTAAATAATTGCTGTGTATCTCCTGCTTGAAGAACCTCTGCGCCTGGTAGAAGATGCCAAACGCTCGTCCATGGCAATTTTAAAGACAGACTCTATTTCTCAAGACTAATGGTGTGGCAAAAGGTCATATCCTTGCAGCCACCGTCCTGCATGGAAGATAATATTAGCTGGAAGTTCTTTCCAACCCTAAAGTAAAGATGCTGCAAAATTAAGCACTCAGACTAGGAAATGGAAGTTTTATTCCCTTCTCTATAAATATTATGTCACCATCAGTCATTACCACTTTGGATTCCAGAAATAAGGTGTGGGGGAAAATAAATAACACAAAACATGGTGTTTAAGATGGCTGTCGAAGCCTAACGTGGCTTCCTTTTTTAAGGATTTCTTTAGTTTTATGGAGGCTTTTACTCATTCTTTCTTCTCAGAACTAAAGTTCAGTCATTATTAACAGGTTAAAAGAAGAGGCAGTATTACCCATCCACCACCACAACGCGTTTCAGGACCACACCTGCTTTTGTAGGAAAAAGGCTGGGGGCAAAGGCTGTGATGTGAAGAACAGCATGGTATAAAGGAATATAAGAAAAATTTCTGGGTTACACTTCAACCCAACTATTCCTATCGTTTTCCTCCCTTCCAGCTTTTCCATCTCTACAGAGCACAGAAGATGATGCTGCTGTTTTAGAAATCCTGGGCTAGAGAGCCATTGGATAGCCCTTACCACCTTCACTGCCCTGTTCTATCTCAACTGCTGAGCACTGAACTGAAAACAGTAGGGTCAAATTGCTAAAAATGAGTGAACAATTCTATAAAAAGGAAAGGTAGAGCAGAAACTGAAAATAAAATACAAAACCAAAAACCATCTGCCACAAATGTGTTTGAACAGTCTGATGTAAATATAAGAGTTTCTAAATCTCAAAAGACATTCTATTTTAAGCATTACTGAATACACTTTAAAGCTGGAAAGAGCAAGGTTATGGCTGATGGAGTTTAAGGCAATTTTTTCAAGACAGCTTGGAAGAACTCTACTTACAGTCTGTACAGGCTCCAGAATTTTTTCTTCTTAAAACAATTCAGATATAGAAAAATGAATTGGTTAAGTATCATATTCAAGGAGTACTTAAAAGGTTTTATGCTTCCATATATTTTCTAGCTACTAAAACACTAGACAATTTTACAGAGTTTGCTTTTTTTCCTAAAAATTCTGCACTATGAATCCATGAAGGTTCAAAATAAATTTGCTAGAGAACCAAAGAACACCTGATTCAAAAGCTACACACGCTACTTCAGAGTTTGGGCTAGTTGCTAGTTGGTTTACTTGTTACTGTATGAAAGGAAGCTCCATAGATGTTTCCTTGGATTTTTTTTTTTTTCTTTTTAAACTCAAAAGGCACTTTAAATTTTCCCAGGATCACCACCACCACCAAATTCTAGAGACAGAAAAATTTTTAACAAAACTAAACATCTGAATGGACTAAACCACAACCTTGTGATGAGTATTGATCAGGTGACTTGTGTCAGTACCTGAACCTCCCAGCCCAAGTAAGGGTGGCATTTTCTTTGCACTGCCTCAAGTTTCTCCTGCAAGTGTTCCTGCAGGTTACATTATCACTTGGAATGTCACATATTTCACTGAGCATAATGATTCAGGCATCTTGCCAAATTGACACAAATATGTCAAGCCTCATTTTTCTTTGTAATAGCAGTAGATTGGATGATCTAGTCCCACTGTAGTGTGATGGCCAGATGCTATTCTGAGAAAATTATGTCTGAAGAGGGGAGACGGGGCGTCAAGCAAACGATGATGCTTAACTGCAATAGCAAATCCATCCGAATAGAATTAACGCTCAAGTGATTTATGGAAATCAAAACAAACACATCAAAAGACTACAGATGTATAAAATCCGGACCAAACCAAAGACCTGGGGTTCACATGGAGTGTTTATAACACAATCACAAAAATTCCGTTGTTTCACCACACACACAAGAACAAAGTCACCATTAGGCATTTGGCTTTGTGAGTCAATAAACTGTTCCCATTGCCTACTCTGGCCAGCAAGCAGCTGTCAAACGCTGCAATGCCAACGTGGGGCTAAGTAAAAGCCACTCAGAAAGAACAACAAAAAAATACTGGTGGAAGAGAAACTGGAATCTTTTCCACATTAAGGAATACCAAGAATGATGGGAGGATGGCAGGGTTCATTGGTTGGTTTTGGGTAGGGATTTGAGTGGATTTTGGTCTTGTTTCCACAAAAGAGCTTCCTTTGGTCACCGATACAACTTTGAATTATTTCCGATCACCATGTTCACCAATATCACTTCGAGAAAATGCTGAACCAAGTTAATACAGAAGTTATTCATAAAAATTGCCAGTAGAGTATCAGTCCTCTCCTTAGCCATTGGCTTTTGAAGTTTCACGTTCAAGTACTTAAATGACGGCAGTGACAACTGATTATCCACCTCAATGGGAAGTTCACAGACATCACATACACAGATACCTTGGCATCCTTCCATAGGTATCAGACCCTCAAAATGACAAAGCTCCCAGACATGATATAAAACTAAAAGCATTCTTAGATATCAGTGTGACAGCTACTGAAGAGCAGTTAAGTTCCTTCCAACATCTGCAATGTGAAAAAGTAACTCATTTCACATAAAAACAGGTGTTAACAGTGAAACTCTTTGAACTTTTCACTGCAAGGATCTGGACCAATTTCACAAGTGTAACAATTAGTAGATCCAGCTTGACTGTTTTTAAGTATCTAAATCAGAACAGGTCAGAGTAACAAGCAGTTAAAATAATGTGCAAGACAGTGACAAAACTGAAGATAAAATTCTGTTTAATTGCTTGCATTATTCCACACTTGTTCTGATTTTTTCTATTTTTTGGAAAATGGCTGTATCACAGACCCATTAATATTTTAATTGTCATGGATTCCACTGTCTCTTAAAGGTGGAATTATTTACAAATTATAAATGTGAATTTCTGAAATACCTCTTATAAGTCCATGATGCAAAGAGCTTCTTACACCTCTGCGATATTTTCTTCTTCAGAACACTGTGCATTGCAATTCAGAATTCACTACATGTGTTACTTAATAACTTGGAGAACACTCTCCACTCAAATAGAAGCCAGTGGCAACAGAACAGATGCCTTTAGGAAGCTAAGGATGTGTGATTACAGTACTGGAAAAACAGACACATGCTTGCATCATCTGCAATTATTAAGTTTAGAATTAAATGGTCATCAGTGTTTCCAAGATAAAACTGATTAAGAGCTTTAAAAGGTCACTAGAAACACGGTTCTGAGTCAAACTAGTTCATGCTATCATTTTTTCAAGACAGAATACTTTCTGTGAGGGGGGGAAAAAAAAAAAAAAGGAGGGGGGAGAAATACTGTATCTTAACCAGGAAAATAACTTCCCTGTTCTCTAAGCATCTTTCCCACTACTGCCGTCTCAAACAAGCCAAGAGAGTGGCAGGTCTTTTTTCAAGTTTTGTTTTTAAAGCATACAGCAAATCTTATTTCATAAAAATAATGAAAACAAACAGGAAGTTTGTGGTCTAGAAAGTCAGCTCTGGATTATGATTTTCTAAATATACTGCAGAAAGGATGCAAGTATTCTGGAGGAAAGGCAGATCCTCTAACTTGCACTGGGAAAACAGTAAGTAGCACTCAAAATACAACACATTTGTAAAGATAGCAACACACCCAGAAAAATCTGCTGAGGAAACAGCACATGGCTGTAAGCTATTCTTACTAGCCAACAAACCTAAACCAGGAATAGAATCCAGTATATTCACCACAAGTTTGTTTATCCAGCAGGATAGTCAAAGCAAGGAGATGTGATCTTCCCATTCCCACCGCAGGATTTAAGGGATATACCACTCCCACAGACGCTGTTTTTCTCACCCTTTGTAAGCACATTCAGGTTGATCCAATAAAAAGTAAATTGGATTAGTTTGATTTACCACTGATGGTCACCTGCTCGTAAGTGGCCTGATGGTACACTGCTGCCTTACATGTCAGCAGGTCACAGAGAGATATGATAACAAACTACTGAGAAACTACTGATGCAGCTTCTCTGGGCAAGCTTCAAATGCCTCGCTGGCCTGCAAGCAGTGCTAAAACTCAGCTGAGATGAATGTCATCTTGCAAAAGACTTCCAGCTGGCTACTAGCACACAGAAAAAGCTGGAGCACCTCTTTATGAAGACAGGCTGAGAGAGCTGGGGTTGATTCAGCCTGGAGAGAACTCCATGGAGACCTTCTAGCAGCTTTCTAGCACCAGAAGGGGTCCTACAAAAAAGCTGGAGAGGGACTTTTTACAAGGGCATGTAGTGATAGAATAAGGGAGACTGGCCTTAAACTGAAAAACGTTTACATTAGATGTTAGGAAGAAATTCTTTACTGTGAGGGTGATGAGGCACTGGCACAGGTTGTCCAGAGAACCTGTGAATGCCCCATCCCTGGAAGTGTTCAGGGCCAGGCTGTATGGGGATTTGAGCAACCTGGTCTAGTGGAAGGTGTGCCTGCTTTTGGCAGGGGGGTTAACAATTAATGTTCCTTCAGGTACCTTCCAACCCAAACCATTCCAGGATTCTGTGAAAATTGACATTTCTGCGTGCTGGTGTTAACAGGCACAAAGTAATCTCATTGCGGAGCTCACAAAGCTTTATATAGTGAGAAAATACTTTCGTCACATGCACTCCCTTAAAACTGTAATTTTGCTCATGCCATCCTGATCAGATTACATAATGTTAAGCCAAGTGAAAACCTCAAACTTGCTCTCTCAAACAGAATCACAGAAAATAGCTAGCTGTCCACTGTAAGCTGCAATGGCAGTGCTACTGCAAGGAGCTGGGGGAAGCACAAAATCCTCTGGTGGGTTAAGAAGCAACTAACAAGTAACAGAGCACATAAAACATTAACAAAACTGATGCTGAGTACAACAAACAAGGTAATCCGGTTCATAGGTGTGCATCATAAGAATATTTAAAAGAACAAAGGCAGCAAGACAGAACGACAAATATGATTCAATGTTTGGGCAAATAAATCCTCTGAGAAGCAGAACTAACACAGCCCTGTATTTCAAACAACAATGGCCTTTAGCTTTCTGTCCCAATGTTTTCTACCACCTCAGTAAACACACCCCATTGCTACTGCTATCCCACAAAAGCCAGGTTCTCCCTGCCACAGCATTCATTTCCAACCACCCTTCTCTAGTCATCAGTGAAGAATAGAGGACACATGCTGTGGCTGGTTCAAAATTACACTTGTGCAGACTGACTAGCAGCAGAACAAGTATCACAAACCACTCTTGGGCTCTGTGATCCTTCCTTCAGCACTGTTCCCAATTAAGGTCTTTCCCTCAGCACCAAGATACATACCAGATATAGAAATGTACTTATTTTAACAGTTCACCCTTTGCTACTGATCAATCAGGGAAAAAGAGGGAACAGAGAACAGCAAAGGATCAGTGAGAGCTACAATGTGTCCACAGCATGTCCACATAAACTTTATTTGCTTTGGAGACAAGGCCAAAAAGATCTTTAAAAAGCAGTCTCTAGATAACAAAAGAATATTACTGGTTACTTATTAACCTATCTTCTCAGCTTTTTTTTTTCCTTTTTTTCCTTTTTTTTTTTTTTTTTTTTTAGTTTTTAGGGGGGGTTTTTTCAGTTTTAGAAATTCCAGTGTACCTGGTTAGGCACTCAAAAAAACAAGAATGGAAGGAATGGAATATACCAGGGGAAGTTATCTCCCTTACTATTTATCATTTAGTATTTGTAGATCTCAAAAATAATACAGAACCTCCACATCCTTGAGTGAATGGATGAAGTCACATAATTTGCTCTATACGGGGCACTAGATCAGACAACAAAGACACAAGGAATCAAAAGCCTACAAATTTTATGAGCAAACATATGACAAGAACTTAGTCACAAAACCTTTCCCAATCTTCCCCCCCATGAATACAAGTATTCACTCTAAATAAACCAGTTACAGTCATACAGGACATTTGGAGCACGCAGACTTTTTATTTCAAGGTTTGAGGCGGCAGGAAACAAGCATTTATTTTTTCCCTTTCTTGCCCCTTACTGGCTTGTTGGCCTGTTGAACACCCCCCTCCCCACAGTTTACTTGCAAGAGAACTCTGAATTTCAGAAGAAAAGTGATAATCTAGTTACTGAATTAAGACAGAGGATAGCACTCACTTGAGCCTGCGTCTGAAAATGAAGGGAGAAGAACAAATCCCGCAAGCTATACCCAAACACGTCCCCAAGTTCCTACTCTGTTAGCCTGAATAACTACTGTGAGAAACAGCTGCCTACCCATGAGACCAGACTTTTCTCAACATCGAGAACTGCAATAATTAAAAGTGAAGGATGGTGGAATAAAATCACTGACCATGCTTTGAATTTTACGGGCTTCTTAGGGATGGACATAAGAAGAAAGGCATTACAAAATTTCTCCTCTTTGCCCATATTCAGTCTCAGTTCAATTGTTATGAAAACATGTACACATACCACACATGTATGTAAAACTAATTACAAGTTTGCTAATATTTGCTGTAAGGAAGAAAAAACCCGTAACTGAAAACTAGCTGAGTAGGATTGAGATGTTTGTATTTACTACAGGAAACTGAAAGGATCAGAAGATGGGAGAACTCTTGTAGTGCAGTATGCCCACAACTAGCCATACTGCTTACTATTGCCCACACTGCTACCATCATCAAGCAACCCACATTTATGCTAAAGTTCTTTTGAGATTTTAATCTACAAAACTCCAAATGAACCAAATTGCTACTGCCTCCTACCCACTAGCTGGCCTAAATCCAGCCAGCAGGCTTTCTGCAGTTTTCCCACGCCTGATTGTTTTCCAGCATGTAGACAAAGTGTAGATCATGCAGAAAACTAACAAGTTAAAGCGGTTTTTTTTTTTTGACTGGAAAGGGTAAGAACTGGAGAACACCAGCACTCATCTCCTCTCTTTCATAATACAGGAAACACTTTGACAAACGGGAGTACAGCAAGAGAACATGAAGAAAGCAGCACTCTACATAGGATGTAGGCTGTTCAGCAGATGGGGGGGGGAGGAGGGAGGACATCTAAACAGATGGTCCAGAATTTGCATTTTGTATTTCGAAGCTGAAAGCATTTCTCAGCCTACAACATAAAGCGCTAATTTCAGCGGAACCTTAGAAATAATCCAAGAGGGCACCTCTCCCACCATCCAGTGCAACTTCGGGAAAAATCACAATTAAGTGCAAGTTTATGATGTGGGCACTCCAGAAGACATCAAACTCCCATAATTCTTCAAGTACCAGTCTCTTCTCAAGAGTCTTGAGTCTACTCTCAAGTCTCTTCTCAACGGGGCTCCAGAGAAAAGAATAACATGTGGCCACTAAAAACTCCAGCTGAGAAAAGTCTTCAAATAAAGAGGGTCAGTGCTCTTGCAAAAGCTTCAGCAGCTGAAGACTGACACCAGGCAGTTCCCCCAACTTTGCACTGGGCATACAAGATGTTTCTGAACCCTGACTTGGAATGCACTATCCTGCCCTCTTTGGCTCCACAGGTGTCACCATGAGGACCTGCATTTCCTGCGTGTTGCACTCCAGAAAATCCTTGCTTCTAGATCAAGCACCTCAGCTTAAAATCAGTGCCCACATTTCAGAGAGACTGTGGGGAGTCTGCTCCGAAGACAGGCTCGATCTCAGGAACCAAAAAATTGAATGGAGTAGGAGCTGGGGTGCAGACACTAGAATGGCTCCTGATTTTTAAGGGGAAAAAACAGGTTCTCTGAGTCACAATAGCAAATACTCTTAATTACATTAATGAAGTGTGCCTCAAGTAAAGTTGGAAAGGAAGAGCAAAGAGTTTTATGCACTTTTATACTCGATGGCATGGCAGAGGATGACAGAAGACCCTGATCCCACTGAGTAATAGAAGCTAAATTATCTCCTCTGCCCACTTTTACTATAGCTAATTAAGTCATATAGATGAGAGAAGATAAAGGGATTCAAAAGAAGCATAGTAAGCTTTTCATGTTTCTTAAAAAAAAAAAAAAGCAGAAATTAGAAGAAGAAATTAAGACCGAAAGCACCTCAGAACAATTTTTGTTACTTTCACCCCCTAGGAGCAGAGACAGCAGCTGCTACTGCCAAAGGGACAACCACATACTGAGCAACAGAAGAAAGAGCACTTTCAGACTATTGCCATACAGCTGCTGACCCACAACTCGTCATATCAGACTGCAGAGCTTCCATCTTTGCATAACACAGCAGCCAATACTCCCCAGCTTTCCGGAAACAGTCAAAACCATGATTTAAACTGATCTATACCCACTGCCACACAGAGGCCAAGGCCATTGAGGTGGTCACTTGTATTAGCAGCAGCTGCTGTCAACCTGAGGATTTGAGGATTGGTGGGTTTGTTCTTTTAAACACAAATTTTGACTTCAAGTGACACACAGGAATTCAGCAGCTGAAGATACATCTTCACGAGTTCTGAAGGACTGAACTGTTGGCCCAGCAGCAGTCCAAGTGCTGTTACAAAGTAGCTCTGAGCTCGTAAAATTACATTATTCGTTGCCTCTAGTATTAATGTACTTTCATGACAGAAATGGCCTTAGCTTCTGTCAAGTAATACAAAGAGCAGCTGCTTTGACACATCATTAAAGAAACACGTCTTCTCAATTTTCATATTGCAGATAATCTTATTTTTAAAAAAATCTGAGAAATCAAGGAGATTACAGGGCATTTGCATTCTCACTCATTTACATTAGATGCAAAGAAGCTGTAACAATGTTTTGGTTTACTTCCAGAGCTATCTTTTAGATCTGGTACTGAAGAATGAAATACCATAGATACTTGAAAAGTAACTGGGTAGTAAGAAACACCTTAAGTATCTTTGTGCAGCAAGAGATGCAGAAGTTTGGGAAAAATTACAGTTATCTAAAAATCATGTAACAAATTTTGGGTGCTACACTAGTTTGTTTGGCAAGACGTGTCTCCAAAACCATGCAGCTCTCATTCCAGGATCTCTGCAATATCCTATTTGAAATGGAAAGAAATTCATCTTCAGGAAATGAAATTGATTTTCTAAAAGTATGTATATGCACGTATACATACATATGCATACATATGTCCTAAGTCCTGGACTGATCTTTTCCACTCTCCCTCCTCTCAAAGGCAAAACTTTGTGGCACACCTTCCCAGCGTTACTCGCTCATTCCCCACGCACCACTACCCTGCAGGAAGAGCTTACAGATGTAACAAACAGCTGGAAGTGAGTATTACCTTGCAACACAGCCCATCCATTTCCCAAACATAAACTGCAGTTCTACTCCAGATTTTAACCATCTTCATAGAAGAAATGTGTTTTTCTCTGGAGACAGGCAAGAACACTGTAACTCTTGAATAAATATTTAAGACCATCAGGAAAGGCTTCTCTCCTCCCCCCTTTTTTTTCTGCCTTGAAGAGGAAAGCAAAAGAGGGACAGGAGCAGTAAAGAAAACAATTTAATGGAAGATGTAAAGTTAATGTCAGCAAGGGGTAACCACTGTAACAATAAAAATAAAAGCACTCAAGAATGTCAAGGGTGCCCAGGGGAAGAGGTGGGAAAGCAATGCAAGGAATACAGAGAAGTCCAGTGGGAACCATTGTTTGCACACCCAACACTAAAGCAAGATTGTGCAATGATTTTCTACCTACATCACTGTTGCATTTTTCTAGAAGACAGAAATACAAATATTTTCCAGTAGCCTACAAAACTAAAAATTTGAGTGGGGCAAAATGAGCATTAAAGTATTATAGCCTACATACCAAGAGAGCAGTATAATGAGATGTGTGTTTTATCATTGGATAGACATCAATACCAGCATTCACAGAAGAAACACTTTCTTTTTTAGTGACTAAATCAAAACACCCGTCATTTCATAATCAAGTGTATACTTCATGTGAATGACCTTTGATCCAATTAGTTCTGAAGCCCCTTGATTTCTGGAAATACAGTTTGTCAATCATCCTCACACTTCACATCTTAGACTGCATCCTCCTTCATATTAGGATTAGGTTAATTTCTCTTGACCTTTTGTACCCTAACTCCTCTGCCTCACCCAAAAAACACTTACAAAGTAGCTGATGCTTGACTTTGCCCCTCGATAGTAAGCAGAACAAATTTTTCCATCCCAAACTGAGACCACAAGTAATCTAGAGCTCACCACCGAAGATCCTACACTTTCTCAAAATACCATCTGTCAATGTCCCTGCAACCCAGGAGCAAGAACTCGGCAACGAAAATGGCAGCATGTGTTTTCCATTACGGTAAACAACCACAGCAGCTCCAAGCTGATGGCAAATAGCCCACTGATAAAACTCTGTGGTAATCAGCCAAAGAAGTTGCTTCAAAAATAAAGCACAAAAGTACATAACCTTGCTTCACGACGCTTATTGTGACATTCACACAAGGGTCTTACAATCAGGTTAAGCAGGCAGGCTTTTAAAGTAGTTAAAATATGCCCGGTTTGCAAAGCTAAAACAACAGGAATAACAACTATTCTTGCTCAAATAACAGCTCAAAAAATGAACATGACAGGGAAATTTTGGATGGAGGGCAGGTGGGAGGTACACACATTCACAGCAATACGGGAACCATAGGACAGTTAACTGATGTCAGGACAACCCCTTCAAGAATAGATCCCAAACAGCCAAAGTGCATTTAGCTCTGACAGTTGTAAGCTACTGCTTATCTACACGTGACAGACAAAAAAGTCTGTACTTCACTCCTAAAGCTGCGGCCTCGGTAACTAAAAGAGGGAACCTGGAAAGGATATGAACTATCACTATCACTATCAACAGACTCCTTTTTTCTACAGCCCATCTACTGGGCAACACAAGGTACAACAGCCACAGCTGGAGTTCTGAACATTTCTGAACTCTCCTTTTTGTTTCATCTGTCCTATATTTTAGAAACTGATTTTGACTGCATGTGCCACAGGGACTGGGGAAGCTACGAAATAAGATCACACACACACAAAAAAAAAATAAACCCACACAGTGAAAGACAAGAACTTCAAAGGCATATTAGAGACTGTCTAAACCTATGTTTAATGCAGCGTTTAACCACACCAGCAATTAACATCATAGACAAAATAAGTCCTTGTTAAATATTAAGTACCCGTGCCCTTTCAGATAGGGAGAAAGGGCTCATGTTAAGTGCCCCAAGACATCCAACAGCAAAGATGCCTTCAGGAAAAATACCATAGTATTCACGTATTCTTTATAACTCATAACAGATTAATAAAGAGAAGTAAATTAAACCCTCTCCTTTTAATCTCATACAAGTAACCTTTAAATAATTCTTATGCCAATAAGATATATTTTAAGCTGTTTTCAAAGGAACACTATCAGCATAAGTAACCTTTCTTTAAAATTCCCTGAATTACTAATTTGAGTGTGGAAAAGCAGGTATTTTATCACCCATCATCATATTTTAACACATCTTTGACAGTGAAGAGAGATCTGTCAGCCTCATTAAGATCCAGGCAGCAGGGTAGGATTTAAGCAATTGAAGTATGTTAGAAGCAAATAAACTGTATAATCATCATCTAAGGTTTTCTACCTCCGTTTTGAATGCTTAACTTCACATGTCCTGAACACTTAGAGGCTTGCACCACACAAAGCTTTAGGTGGCCCCAAAAAGCTGTTGATACAGCATATCTACCCTTGATACTCTTATTTTATCTGTGATTTCCTTAGGCTGGCAAATACAATTAAGGAAACTCAGCCACCAGCACCTTCAATCGCCTGGATTAACATTAGAGCGAGTGATTTTAAGGGCCAGAAAAAGGCAATTGTGCCATCTGCACTAGTTCTGCGTCCTGCACGTCACAGGCTGACAGCCTCTGGATCACAGCATGAAGTCTTTTTCAGATCAAAGTTCTTGTGCACTATTCAGCAACAAGCAGCTGTTTTGAGTAAGCACATAATAGCTATAGAAGAGATGCAGCAGTTTTTCAGTCACTCATACTGTCTCCACAAATGCCATAACTTAACCCCCTTCTTTCCATGGCTGATGCATGGAACTGGCTAGGGCGAGAAAATAAATCAGCCACCGGAGGACACCTCATGTTTGCCCTCCGAGCTCTCGCTCGCCAGAAGGCTAAATTCACACCGGGAAAGGAAACATGGAGCCACAGCTACATATGGCAGCTGGAGGACACGAGGCTAGCGCTCAGAAGTTGATACACGTTGGGAAGACACGAGGATGTCGGTGAGAGGAGGGACAGCAGTACGGGAAGGACCTATTTTAAGGGATCTCCCTGTCACCCAGTCCCGCTCTCTTCTCGGCGAGCGAGGCACCCACCTGTGCCGGTGCTCGTCGTGCCCTTGCCCGTGGATAAGGAAGCCGCCGAGGTTCTTGCCCCCTTTGCTGGTGTCCACGTGGGGAATGAGCACATCCTCCAAGCCCAGGTCAAAGCGCTTGTGCTTCGAGGAGTCGGGGAGGAAGAAGAACGCCCCGAAGCACAGGGTGATGAAGGCACTAAGAATAAGGAGCAGGATAAATTTTTCGGAGAGTCTCAAGGTAGCCCTGTGGTGCGGGAAGGCGGAGGCCCCCAGGTTCAGCGGGGGCAGCCTCCGCCCGGAGAGCGGCAGCAGGGCGGGAGTGGTCATCCTTCCGCTAGNNGGCGGGGCACGGCTCATCCCCTCAGCCCCTGCGGAGGGCGGCCCCGGCCCGGCTCGGGGGCTGCGGGCGGCTGCACCATCACCATCCTCCCCGCGGGCGCCGGGGGAAGGGAGGGCAGGGGGGGAGGCCGGGCCGCCCCGACGGCCCC
>VZTA01010784.1:225475-290368 GCA_013398855.1 Mohoua ochrocephala
CGGGAGCGGGAGCGCGGCCGGGCTGCGGAACCCGCTCCGGGCGTGGGGAAACGCCGCTCGGACGAGCAGCTACGGGAGGGGGCCCGGCGGAGGCCACAGAGATGCTGAGAGGACTGGAGCAGCTCTCTTACCAGGAGAGACTGCGGGAGCTGGGCCTGTTTAGTCTAGAGAAGAGAAGACCGAGAGGGGATCTCGTTAAGGCACATAAATATCTCAGGGGTGGGTGCCGAGAGGACAGTGCCGGACTCTTTCCTCTGGTGCCCGGCGACAGGGCGAGGAGCAGTGGGCATAAGCTAAAACACAGGAAGCTTCACCAAAACAGGAGGAAGAACTTCTTTACACTGAGGGCGGCACATCAGTGGAACAGGCTGTCCGTGGAGATCCATGGATTCTCCCTCTCTGGAGACAAGGAAAGCCCACCTGGACACATTCCTGCCCTCTTATTTGCACCTAGTGACCTGCTCCAGGTGAGCATGCCTTGGCAGGGGGCTTGGACTAGAGATCTCCCCATAGGACAGGGCCCCATGTACATGAGTTTCATGTAAAAGCAAAAGGAAAGGTAAAGGAAAGGCCTGCTCAGGGAAGCTGCAGGAACCAGAGATTCGGTGGAGGTCACAAAACATAAGCAGGTCCATAAATTTGGGAGACAAGTTGCACCTGCGGCTTTTTTCAAAGTAAAGGGTTTTCCACATTTTAAAGGTTTAACAACACTGGAGACTCAGGGACTCCCAGATTACAGAGAGCAGAGTCTGTTTAGCAAACCTGGCAGCCAAATCTGAATCACAGCCAAGGAAGCATAAAGGCAGGGGAGAGAACAGGTCAGCTCAGCCCGCTGAAGTAAAGCTAACTGGGCTGGAGAGGTGCAAGGCAGCATCCCCAGGTTGGGGTAGGAGTGACAGGATGAGAACTGATCTGAAGCAGCACGCAGCAGCTCCCTGCAGGAAACCTTCCCGCTGAGACGAGCTCCAGAAGGATGAGGAATCCCATCTAGAGGTGTAAATACGCAAAGAAAGTGAGAGAGAAAGCATCGAGGCACGTGTCCTCCAGAGCAGACACACAGCCAAGAGTGGCTTCCACTACCGCAAATGCTGCCAGTGCCCCTGAGTGGGGTGCCCTTGATCCCTGTCACAGCAGCTGGAATCTGAGCAATGCAGGATTGATAACAGCAATACCAGGCATTTAGGTTTGTTATCAGGCTTACACTTTGCTTTACGTTACACTTTGCTTTACATGTTTTGAATTTATGGCCTATGGAAAAAGAAGTCCAAGTCCAACTGGACATGTTGAATTAATAAAGGTTAGTCCTCAGCTTCTGGTCTGAGTGTGGTTACTAAGAAAATTAAGCCCTCAAGAAAGGTTACTTTGGGAGGTTTCCAGGGAAGGAAAGCAGCTGAGCTAACAAAAATGCTCTCGACAGTCAATATAGTGCACAGGTGTGGGTGTGTCAGAAAAATCCAGATTAATGAACACTTAGGGCCAATCAAGTTAGTTGAAGTTAACTGCTCAAGGTAAAGGAGACCTTGACAAGATTAACTTTTCTGCTTTGATCACTCCTTTTGTCCTCACAACCAAGCTATGAATCCCACCTTGCTGGATCTTACTGTGTACCATACCAGAGATACTGGCCTTTCCCATCTCTCCACCCAGCTAAGCTCTTCCATCAACTTATTTTGCTTCCTCCTCTCGGTTTTCTACAAAGAGGACCCGTGACAGTGCCATGCAGCAGAGAGCAGACTGGGCCCTGCTCAGTAATCTTGCACTAGTGAAAAGCAGAATAAAGTGAGAAACTGCCATGAGGTGATAAAAAAGCCAGTGTGGGACAGAAGTACCAAAGAGAGGACACATACAAAAAGAGCTGTATTATCAATGGTACTACAATGCACTCCAATCAGTACGGCAACTAAACCCAACATTTAATGTTGTTAGAACAGGATCAACATGCTTCAACTGGTCTGCTGGCCATTTCAACTGTCTTCTAGTTTTGATCTGCTAAAGTAAAGTATCTTCAAATATGTTCATGTCTTCACTTGTTAAATTGCTTTTACGCACAGTCTGGAAAACAAAGATCAGTCCATGAAGACTTTTGTTCTTCAGTCTTTTTGCCCTTTGCTTCAGTCTTCTCTGCCAACTGCTATTTTTTCCCTTTGCTTTAAAAGACTGAGCAGAAGCTTCCAATTTCTTTATAAAATGTTTCTTTGTGTTTAGCTTATTGGAAGAAAGTGACATTTCTGTAGGTTTTTAAGTTCATGATGACCTTTCCAAATTGTAAAGCATCTGTGTCTAAACCGTGATGAAGTTTTGTATTTCTACAGTTTTGTGCTTGTTTTGACTTCCTTACTTTGTACCAAAGTCTAATAGTAATTTTTCATCCTTTGGTTCTGTCACACTGCGTAATATGCATATCCCTGTAAGTTTGCCAGTGATTTTCCACGCTGCAGTGGTGTTACTCTGTAGCTGAACAACATTAAATATAGAACTGTATTGAATTAGCTGGGGTTTGTGAACCTGTGCTACACTATATAGATTTTGCATCTATTAGTGTTTTATCACAGATGCCCAGAACCCTCTCTGAAGTGTCCTGAGCTGAAACCTAGAGGTTTTCACAAGAATCAGGAATTTCCTGTACTCACTGCCTTGACTTTGATCAATTGCTAATGTAACTGGGAACTTGGGGTCCAAAAGTGCTTGATCATCAGTGCTAAAGTCACTGCATTTCCACAAGCCAACATTTCTGGCAAGCTATTAGGGCAGTTCACATTTCTCAAAGGTACACAAAGTAAGTCTTGTAGAAGTACAGATCCGTATCAATGTACTATTTCTTTCTTCTTGAAACTGCAGTGATCCTTTCTAGGATCACAATTTGGGCATACATTCCGGATTCATTATTTGCAAAGCCTCTTCTTCAGTTTTCTCCCCAAAACTGTCCAGTCTTTCCAGGTTTCATGGAAAGTGCGATGTAGCTTGAAATAACTTTCATATTCTCTTGGACTCAATGGTGACTGGGGTCCCAAGAGCACATTCTTTATGAAATCTAGTCTCTGGTGTGACTAGACTCACTGGTGGGTTCTGTGACTGTCTTTATGTTTGTCTCCCAATCGTAGCTTCTCTGGAAAAGAGAAGCTCAGCCAAGCTTTGCCACAAACTTTTGGTCTTTGGCCCATTGCCCTGCTCTCTGTATTCTCCTCCCTGCGTTGCTGGATGTATGTAAACATACATTTTACTATTATTTCGATCAAAATAATAACCACAATTATTTGCAATTCAGATCCCCTTTTGTTGCAAGCAACCCTGACCCTATGACTTTATGAGGAAGACTAGCCTTGTTCATCCTTCATGTGGCTACTATAGCAGGATGATTAACACTGTCCTAATCTCATTCTCCTCCTGTTTTCAGTCAAGGTGTGAACACAATCTCCTCCTAATTCAGGCCTATATCCCACGCAAGGTCTTCTGCTCTGAATTCTCCTTACGTCCTCACATCCAAGTTGTGACTCACACCTCGCTGAGTTTTTTCTGTGTAACATATCAAAGATAGGAACTTTCTGATCCATCACCCCAGCCAAACTATTCCACCTAGGCATTGTCATGCTACCTTGTCTCTGGTTCTCAAAAAGGCAGTATTGCGCTTTTCATGTCCGTTCAGAGTCCTTCTGGAAAGGCATTTTCTTTGTGAGTGATTGCCCTTGCTGTGTCACTTCGAGCTTTGCATCTTCCCAATCTTTCCTGACATGCCTTCCCCTCTCCTAGCCTTTCTGATTCAGTAAGACACCAGCTCCTCCTACACCCAGTTGGCCCATAATATCAGCCCCCAGCACCTATTTATTAATGTTTCAAGTGCTTCCATGCTTTCTTCTGTGCTTCCCTAAGGCATGAAAGGACTTGCACATCAAAAAGAAATTTGGGAACCATGAAAGCGTATTAGACTACACCAGAAAATTTGCAGCTATGAAAACTGAACTTATTCATGGCAACTTCTCTACAGAGACACAAAATGGGCATAAATATCAGATTGTGAAGGAAAATGTGAGATCTACGAGTGCGTATTGGGATCAGCAGCAGCAAAGCCATTCTTTGGCTTAAAAGTGAAAGTGAGTTTTCCAGGGATGATCAGAAAAAAAGAGCCAAGAGCTGCACAGCTTCGAGACCTTGAAACCAAATAGTTGCCTGTAGTGTGCACTGGGAAGACCATCCCTGAATTGTTGCAGCTTGTTCAATGCATGGAAGAGATTGTGTAACAAGTTAAATATATCATCTGCTTAGTGGTCTGGGTTTGCATATGGTGGGACTTGATGGCTGAGGTTGTTCCTGGAAATAAAAACCGAGCTGATCATTCAGATGGACACAAATCTCACACATTTGATGTTCGACATCCTGGCACAATCTGCTTTAAAAGAGAAACAGGATTTATGCCCCATTTGTGCAATCCTAAAAATAGAATTGCTAAGACATCTTTACGATAATAGAGATGAGAAATTTCTAAGTAAATAAATTATAGCTTCCCGTTGCCAGAAGTTTATTACAGAAATGAGTCAAGATAAAGATTTTCAACATTATAAAAAACAAGTTAGAGTCCTCTTTGAAACATAATTAGAAAAACCTGTCACCCATTGCCACAGGCATACTGAGATGGACAACATTTAACAGTGGCAGATCAATCAATGTTTGAAAGGGTCATGTTTTTCTAAAAATTCCATCCCTAGTCTGGTGAGCACTACAGGGGAGCGTGAAAATCGAGTTCATATTTCATAGTGAAGCGTTCTTCCATTCTGGAGAAGGCAGATTAAAATTTGGCTGGAAAAGAGAGAGATTTGCTCCCTTGCAGCTGTGTTTTGGAATATCTGCATGTCCCCTGTTCCTCTCTGCAGATCTTCATGCCTGTCTCAATGAGCCTCCCTGCAGGCATATGGGCCCAACTGCACTGATTACTTTGCAGAACTGGGGGTTAGAAATTACAAAGCCACATGCTTTATAATTGCAAACTCACTAACTTATCCCAGTCTCGTTCGATGATCTTCTCCTTCCCAGCAGGGCCCATCTGTCACCATTTCACTAACTCCATGTTTTAATGAGATCCAGTTTCACTCTTTGCTTTCAAGTGTTTTTATTCTATATCTGTACATTGAAAGAAAAAAAAAGTTTTCTATTAAAAGATAGTCAGTCATAAATATGTAGAAAACTGAAGGGCCCCTGCATATATTGCCATTTAACATTTTATCATTGTATTATTGATAGTTTCTCATTATCTTCATTCATTGCTAAAAGAGCAATTAAAAGACATTTTGCTTTACAAAGAGAAAAAACAGGAAGGAAAGGTGGACATTCAAGAATAAACTGCCTTAGAGCTACAACAAGCTGATAAGCAAGTCCTTTGGAAGCCTAATCTTTGGGTAAAATGTTCTCATTCAGCTCATGCTACTGAATGAGACTTGGACCATGAACAGTCAGTGAGGAATTCTGCTGTTGCAGGAGAGTATATCGCTTGATGTAAAAATAACAGCGTCAGCTCTCACATTGTTACCTCCCTTCATTAGTCCAGCCACAGATCTGGAGGGAAGAAAGGCTCCACACAAACTGCAGCTCTTCCAGGCTTTACCTACATTACCTTTGTACCTGGGATCCCCTAGGCTGACTCAAGCCTGAGGGTGGAGCTGAAGGCATCAAGACAAATTGACCAGATGCAGTAGCTGTCAGTTCACAGGATACACCATGAAGTCCATGTACCAATGCTCCTTTGTTCCAAATGAGTCAGAAAAGCCAGACCAGGAGCACTATCATCAGCTACAGTGAGCAAATGCATGACTTTGTTGCACGGGTGCAATGCTCAGCCAACAAATGTCTGTCAGACTGTTGTCTATCCTGCGTTCATCTAGCCAGCTGCAGAGCGATGTGCAGCTGGGAAAGCTGCAGCGCTGTGTCCCGAGGGCTGTGCTCATCCTTGCTGCCCTGTGAAGCCATCAGGGTGCCTATCAGGACTGGTAACAGTAAGACAGGGATTTTTCCATCCACCTCTGTGCAGGTTGAAAGTCAAGCCAGTGGAAATGCTTTCCATGGAAGACTTACTCACCCAAACACAAGGCTTCCTCTTGATTTGTTAGTCTGCCCATTACACTTTTCAGTAATCCTCCCCCTCATTTATCTAGCATTTTCTCCCTCTCCCCCATCATTCCCTCCAAGTCATCTAAAGCCACCCAACCCTCAGGTGGCCACTGTTCTTCCTACCCACCGTCTCTGAGCTGAGCTTGTGCTTAGGTCTGTAATGACACCTATCCAAACATCAGACCAGCACTGCAGGGCTTGCCTGCAGAAGCTGCAAGGGAAATGTATCCAGCAAAGACCCTGCTTTGCATCTCCAAAGCGCCTCAAGTTAGGATATGCCTCATGCACCTTCTAATACCCTCCCCCCTTCCACTGCATGAGGCTTTCTAGCCACAAATCCCACAGGATCCCTGCCTGTGTTCCAGCTGTGCCATGTGAGGCTGAGTGGCCTCCCACTGCTGGTCTGGGATTTCCCAGATGTAAGTAGGTGTGGGTGAGTAGTAAGCCTGAGGTTTTGAGCATGCTGCATTTATTAAGGTATGAATCAAAGCCATATATACACAATGAACCCAGAATTTGCTTAAAATGCTGTTCAGGCTCCACTGGCTGAGTAGCAGACAGAAAGTAATTGAGTCCAGTGCATCCTCATGGCACGAGCTCTACTTGACAGGTATGCAGCAGCTGTGTGAGGTGTGTGCTTGAAACCACCCTGACTTCCAGATACACAGCCCCCCCAGCTGGAACAACTATGCAGGAGGCTTGCAGCTACTTAGATCTACTAGATACACTTAGAAATCCTCCTGTTCCAACAAGTTTGAAATTCTGGATATTGAAACAGAGCTTCTCTGGTGAAATCTAGGCATGGGACATTGGTGCAGAAAAAAGATGTTTCTATTGCTGCTTCTACTGGTTGTGATGACCAGTGTTGCCGCTGTTGATGAAAATGCCCAGAGACAGGACACTGGGAACTTCTGCTCTACTGTATCTGTGATTGTATACCTTCACCATCATTATACATTCTCTTCTTTTCCCTTCCAGAAATACCCACACGTGAGCACACACTCTGAAAACTAAGCACACAGAGCTGTCTCCCCTCAGGAGGAATGAAGCCAACTTCGTCCCTTCTCTCAAGCATGAATAAAAATCTGCTGATCTTACCTGGATGTCTTCAGAGCTTTACATTTAGTCCTTTCATGCCTCAGAGAGCCTATCCAGCCTCCCTATAAATGATGCGATGGAAGTTTATGTTCCGTCCAATAGTTAAATAACTGCTGACAGGTTATTGTGTTGTATCATTGCTAGATTTTCACATACTCCTTCATGGACAGAGGCTGAGTCAAAAGCCAGAATAAAAGATAGCAGCACGAATTCTTGGCTTACCGTTTGTGGTTTTGTTACCTAAAATTTGTATATAATGGGACTTCAATGCATTGGAGTCCTTAAAATGGAAATCACAAGTCCCAGTAAATACAGGAAAAAGATCAAGACAGTGGAACATGTTGCCAGGACCTGCAATTGAGTCACAACAACCCCATGCAACACTACAGTCTTGGGCAAGAGTGGCTGGAAAGCTGCCTGGCAGAGAAGGATCTGGAGCTTCTGGTCGACTGAACATGAGCCAGTGTGTGCTCTGATGGCCGAGAAGGCCAATGGCACCTGGCCTGTATCTGCAATAGTGTGGCCAGCAGGACCAGGGCAGGGATTGTCCCCCTGTACTCGTCACTGGTGAGGCCACACCTCGAGTGCTGTGTTCAGTTCTGGGCCCCTCACTGCAAGGACACTGAGGTGCTGGAGCAAGTCCAGAGAAGGGCAACAGAGCTGGGGAAGGTTCTGGAGCACAGGTCTGATGAGAAATGGCTGAGGGACCTGAGGGTGTTTAGCCTGGAGAGGAGGAGGTTCAGAGGGGACCTTATCGCTCTCAACCACTCCCTGAAAGGAGGGTGTAGCCAGCTGGAAATCTGTCTCATCTCCCAAGTAACAAGCAACAGGACAAGAGAAAATGGCCTCAAGTTGTCGGGGAGGTTTAGATTGGATGTTAGGGAAGATTTCTTCATGGAAGGGGTGATCAGGCATTGGAAGAGGCCGCCCAGGAAAGGGGCTGAGTCACTATCCCTGGAAGTACATAAAAGACATGTAGATGTGGCACTTAGGGACATGGTTTAATGCAGGATTTGACCGTGTCGGGTTTACAATTGGACTTAATAATCTTAAGGGTATTTCCCAACCTAAATGATTCTATAATTCTAAGATGTTGGATGAAAATCACTAACCTTGATACAGAAAAATCACAATAAAAGCAGAGTTTCAACATCTCTGGGGTGGCACTGTGTAAATAACATGGCAGCTTTAAAAATTATGAGGTGCTGATGGAATCTTGAAGAAGATCAGATTCAACCAGCACTTTCTGTTGCACATGAAAATTATTTAGACTAGTAAAGGGATGACCATTAAAGGAATGGTGCTGGTTTGGGGAGTATTGGTAGCCTTTTGTGTAGGGAGATAAAGGAGAACATTGTTTTGAAATGCCAGTGCAAAGGTAGGAAGAACATTGTGCCCATAGGAAGAAATGTCCATTTTCTCAAAGACAGTTCTGAATAAAAAGAGGAAGTAGGATTTTCTCCCACCCTGAATAATTTTGTATGGGTTTTTCATTTTTTGGGTTGGTGTTTTTGGTTTGGGTTGGTTTGGGTTTTGGGGGGTTTTTTGTTTGGGGCTTTTTGTTTGTTTGTTTGGCTGGTTTGGTTTTTTTGGGGTTTTCTGGGTTTTTTTGTTTGGCTTAATCAGAACTATTCATTAACGATGAGAAACTTGTGATTCATTAAAAAAAGGAATATCTGAGTGACAACTGAATCAAAATCCCAAAGGTCTTTAAAAGGCACAGATTACATTATAGTAAACAATCCATTTTAAACTATTTCAGTAAAGACTAGAAAAACAAAAAAGCAAAATAAATAAACATGCCAAAAAATGTCAGCAAAACAGCAGCTGGCAGATATAATAGAAAATGTTAAAATACCAGTGGTTGTAGCGATAAGCCCAGCTAGTTCACAAAGATGTACATACAAGGCAGGAAAATATTTGGGTTAAAGATGGAATGACTGGGAATAAGGTCCTTGTAAGCAGGATAAAGGGGAAATGTGCAGTTTCTGAGAATATCTAGTAAAACCAGGCACAGAAGTTTCATATTCTAACATATAGAACAGACAGAACCCCATCAAGGAAAGCGAAAGCAGAAATAGAAATAACTGAAACAAAATTACTATATGCATGGAACAAGCTTGAAATGTCAAAGAGTAAAATGCCACACTGGGGAAGAAATTCCGGAACTGAGTGTCTGGGCAGCATCGATTCAGAGAAAAGGCAGGCCGGTGAGATAAGGGCACGGGGGTAGAGCCAGGCAACCAGAGAGTTTCCCTCAGAATCTCAGGGGCAGCACGGGTGTTTGGCCTTAACAAGGTGTATGTAACTACAGAAAATCAGCTTCCTTAACAAACCTGACCCAGATCTGAGCCAGCCAGCTGCATCACACCGAGCTGTATTCGCAGGAAAGAGATGTCTCCCAGAGACAAAAGAATATTTATAGGCGGCCTTGGAGATCACTGTAACGTGCAGATATTTTACAATACTAAAGACTTGTTCTTCTCCTGTGTTTGGTAGACGCTGCCTCATGAAACTCTTTCATAGCGTGCTCTGCAGCTGTGACATTTCTGTGCAGACACAAGGGCCTGACTAGATATTGCCAGGCCTGGTTTCTACCTCCTGCTTGCTCCTGCTCTGCCTCCTTTTGCAAAGAGGAGCAATTCTGGCAGAAATCCTGTGGCTAAACTGACGCCCTCCCCAGCCCATCATTCTCCCATCATCAGGTCTATCAGCTTCTCAATTTATCAGCTACATTTTTATGAGTTTATGACATACCATACCCACATTTTCTGCCTCCTTTGTGCTATATTTGACTCAACCTGGGTTGCACCTACATCTTGCTGTGCAAGGATGTTCCAGAAATTCATTCTTCAGTGATTAAAATCTTCTAGCATCTGTTTTAAATTTGCTTGGGCTAATTTATAGCCATTCATTTTTGCTCAAATGCTACTGTTAAAGTACCAGCATTCGGGTTTTATGATTTCTTTTTATGAAGAGCTTGAAATTTAGTTTTGGCTGAATTTTTCTCATGGCAGAGATTCAGAGATTGTTCATGGATGTCCCATAATAAATAATGCAAATGTCTGAAACATTTAGTGTAGATCTGTGCCTGGAATGGTTCTGTTTATGCTATTTCACATTTTTTTCATGTCTATTTACCTAATTACCAACAGGTAGAAGAAATGTACTGTTTACATTAGACAGAAGGCTGTTAAGTATGGCTTATAGCACTAAACTTCATGTACAGCACATAAATCTTGGATGTTCTCTGTCATCACACTTCATATCCCTCACAGACATTATTTAACAATTGAAATGTATTAGGAAACTAATTTGATGCACTTTAAAAATAATTTTAAGGTACACAAGTACAAAATAGTCTTGGCACGGACCCTGGGAAGCAAAGGAGTGAAAAGTTTGGGCAAACAACCTGCTTCCACCTTCCACACCTCTCCCAAAGGCGTGTGCATTGTGAAAGTTGTCTTCTGAATCAGCAGCTCAGCTTCCCACCTGCATTTGCCTGGGGACCCCCCTTACCTGTGACACCAGCCCACTCCACCCGCATGACACAGCCCCAAACAGCCACACAGGCAGGCACCGACAATTCTTTAGTCCCGCTCCCCTTTTTGTCAGCTCTCCTTAAAAATACGCTGGCACTGCTGCACTCTTTCCTCCCTGACACGAGGTATGATTAATGACAGTTCTTAAAAACTACAAATTCCTTTTTTGTCAGCCTGGCCAACAACTGGAGTTTCACATGCTAGCAGCTTCATCAGTCTTCAAGCAGGAAACAAATCATGACACATTCCCCACAGGTCAGAATAAATGTTCCACTGTGGAACTTCTTTATCATTACGGAAAGAGAAATGCACCTAAGAAGAAAGCACCCAAGATTCATTCTGAAAAATCCTTCCAAAATTCCCTTTGGTCTGCCTCTGCTCAGTGCTCATGGACACACATTGTGGGAAGCAGAGAAATGTGTGCCTACGCTGAGCCCCTTTTTTGGAAAAAAAAAAAAGAAACAAGTTGAAAAATTGAGGCTAAACAAAAGATACATCATCTAAAATGTAGTTTTATTGAACCAGTAATGCTCATTTTGGTTAGGATGCATAAGGGTTTAAATTCAAATCTCTTGTTTACATTTGCCCATAATTACCTTCTGACAAAAATTTCCCATGCCTGGTTTATTCAGTTGCTGAATTTTCTTCTGTTAAGTTTAAGCAAAACAAATTTCAGCCATTCTCATCAGGAGAGCCGGGGAACTCCTGTTGTGTTACAATCTTATCTCCAAACCGTTCTCAACTTGAACAATGAATTGAAAAAGAAAAGTTCTGACTAAATTAGGTAAGGAGACTGAAAATATCTTTCTGGGGCATTCCTGCCACAGCCAGGGAAAAATCAAGTTGGCTTTCCCGGCCAAGAAGAGCCAGTCCATGGCTATCAGACCCTCTGACCTGATTTGCACCAAGTTCCTCTGAGCTATTTGTCCACGTGCATGGACTATCAACCACAGTCTTCCACTCATTTGCTGAGAAAGTGGGCATTTTCCTTCAAAATCGTCTGGGGGAGAAGCTGTGGTGCATTTACCTATGGTTTTGTGCTGGAGTTATCACAGTGAGTGTCCTCAGGCTCCTCACAGTTGGATCTGCCCCACAACACGACCCTGTAGAGCACAGACCCAGCCAGCAGCGTGTGCCCAGCCACACCGTGGCTGCCCAGAAGCAGTTTCAAAGGAACCCACAGCACACAGCGCCGACGAGCCCACTGCCAGCTGATGCTCACTTCTGAGCAGTGAAGCACAACTGCTCAGCCACAGCTTCTGCTTCTGCTTTGCAAATAGGTACTGGGAGCCCTGGTTTAGCCAGTTATTAACCCAGTTTATGTGGGCTCCCTTCTCATTGCACTGTGCAAAGTTTTGATCGGCGTAATGAGGTACTAAACCCACTGCCTTATAAACATCTGTGTGTTGTGTATCAACGGGCTTGCCTTTATCAGTGTATCTTGCTGTCTTCCCAGCACAAGTGTTTGATCTGACTCATTTCCCTAAAAACATGCTAACTGACATTAATTATAATCTTACCCCTCAGGTCTTTCTCAGCTAATCCCTTAACCGCTTTTCCCTTATTTTACCATGACTGAATCAGGCTAACTAAGTTATAATTAGCGGTATCATCCTCATTCTCTGACTATTGACACAATATTATCACTAAGACATGATTTTCTGGGTTTTTTCCATCATTCCCATATTTGTTAAAGCTATTAAAGGTGCAGAAGTCAGCTTGGCCAATACTTTTACAACTCATAGAAGCAAATAATCTGGGCCTGCAGATTTATCAATGTTAACATCTGTTATTTAACAGGGCAATAATTAGGGGGTCAGAAAGCAGTTCATTTGATATATGTGTATCACACTGCTTTCTTCCAAATATGGTAAGGAAATTATTATTTTGTCTTTTCTGATCCATTAGAAGCAATTTTCCCATATTCATCTAGCTATGGACAAACATTTCTGGGGCTTGAGGGTGGGGTTTGTTGGGTTTTTTTTATATTTATGCTCTTAACTTTATATTGCCTTTTGACTTTCCAGTCAGAGACCTTCTTCTTTGGCAGCTTTATCTTCCTGTATCAATTTCCCAAGGTTTGTGGCTCCTCATTCAGCCTTCTTTTGGCCCGTATCCAATTTTTTCATTTGTTATAAATTGCTTCTTTATTTCTAATCACGGCTTTCCCTTTAACAACTGCAAACAGTACCAATGTTCTTTTCTTTGACGATGACTTTTGGACAGATAATAAATGCTCCTCAAGAGCCATAATCTTCCATGTACATTGTTCTGCCCACATATATTACCCAAACAGATTCTCCTTATAACTTTCCTGAGATTTCATAAATTAAAGCTTTTGAAGCTGTCTGTGTTTGAGACTCTCATGTGATTGGCCACGCTAAATATAATCAGGCCTTGAACACTGGTCTCTTGGTAACCACCAGCTTCCAATTCAGCAACTTTCATCTTTATTCCTTGTAGTAAAGTCCAAAATATTTATCTTATGATGGTAAGGCTTTTAAGTTATGTAAGTGACATTTTACCAACTTTTTGGAAAAAGTGGTTAGGTCACCATCCCTTTGAAAGCAGAAGACAAGATTAGATCTCTTTTAAAAAGACATTCTTTGATCTAGTTCTGAAAAAACATGACGGGGAGGGTCAGCCTAGGTGAACAGGGAGGTCCCTTCTGTCCAGAGAGTCTGAAAAGTCTTTGAACAAAAATGAAACTCTATTGATGTTTAATTGGTAACTGCAAACCTTTCAGTTTTTAATTTCCCCATAACAGTGCAGATTTGAATTCTGCCCTTTACAGAAACTTGGCTAGGTGTAACTCATCAATGTAATTGCAGGTTTTCTAACCCTTCTAAGGGGTCAGCCCTTTTCATATTTCTCTTATTCTCTCCTTCCACCCTGCTGCCTCATTGTATTTTCCAGTGTCAGTTGGCACACTGGTCTACGGGCATTCAGGAATCTTCACTTCTAATTCATCTCTTGCTGCAGCTGCACAGCAATAACATGAGAGGCAAAAGACACACGTTAGAACATGAAAAAATTTCAATTATAGATCACCTTTTTTTGGTTTGATTTGGCTTTCTTTTTTTACCCTGAGAGTGGTCAGATACTGGAAGAGGTTGCCCAGAGAGGTTACAGGATCTCCTTCCCAAGAGGTGTTCAAGACTCAAGTAGAAATGGTCCAGAGCAACCTGATCTAATTAGACTCACTTTGAGCAGGGAGGTTCCCCAGATGACCCCCAGAGGTCCCTTCCAACCTAAATAATTCATGGCTCTTTGAGCTATAGACCTAAAACAAGGTAATTGTATCTTCCCTGTATAGTCCTACCTCTGAAACTCTTTTTCTCCTCTCTATCTGTCTTAATCACATCATAACCAGAGGTGTTAACATTCACGTCATTAACATCTCAGCAGGTCAATGTAATTGATAATGTCGGTGAAATTAAAATGTCTTTTTATTAAGGCTGTTCCATTTCTTCAGGTCTTTTCCTCACCAGACTGGAACCCAGTCTTTATGCTTCATAAAAACAAAATCCTTGATAACGTCTTATTTCAAGTGTTACTATGCCAGCGTAGTGAGGTACTCCAATGCTGCTCCTGACTTTTTGTAGGATATAAATAGTACCTAACAGAAATAATGCATTGAAGGAGGTGTTTGAATGGCACTACACATAAGCAGATACATCTGCCTCAATTAATGAGGTTTTGACTATGCCATTCTTGCACAATACTGGTTTTGGTACATTGCTTCCTTCAGGCCTACATGAATGAATGCACTGGGCAAGGCAGGTGGAGCGTTATAATATATGCAGGAATTTCTGAGTTTTGAAGAGCCTGCCTTTGCAATAAAAATGTAAATCTAGAATGTATAAAAAAACATCTTTGTCAATTATATAATCATTTTTTGGCATATTCTGATGGACTAAATATTTACAGCATTGCTAATAAACTCCACAGCTTTTCGCTTGTGTTTGGCAGATCTGTGATGAGGTAGCAGAAGCACATTAAATTACCTTGAAGAATATTTCAAGATCCATTGGCTGTTATACATAATGCAATTTCAAGGTGAAGTACTTCGAGTTCTAGAAGTTACAGTAGTTCAAAAAGCCTAATGATGAAGGATGACAAAGTACAGTGGGAACTGCTGTGTAGACCAAATAGATTTTTAGGAGACCATAATTGCACAAACAGTCCATTAAACCACCTGAAGTTATATATAATTAAAAATAGCTAGGTTTTGTATTCATACCCTGTTAATAGAGTACTCACTGACACACAGGTATATATGTAGGCATCTGATGTAAGAGTCTTAAAACCTAAGGTAAGCAAGTGTCTTACACAGAACTGTATAATGTACAGTGAAGAACACAGGTACGCATCAAGAGATAGGGATAAATATTTATCAGCAGAATTGCTATAGCTTTTATAACCTGACTGCATTTCTGAAGGGGAAAAACCCTATGCCTGAGAGCCTTTTACAAGGATGATTACCTATTAATAAACTAAGAAGCCTAAAACCAGTATTACCCACTAAGCTAACGAAAATAAAGCAAGATAGAGCTCAAATTAAATTACAACTGCAATAAAGTGAATTAATATACTTTTAAGATATAGTATGAAGTCAACAACTGCACTTTATATGAGCACAAATGGGATTCAGATTGTGAAATTACCTCTCTGCGACTTAAGAACGCATGATAATGGTAATATAACAAACATAACCTTCTTCCAGTCTCTTTGAGGCTGCTGCTAGGTTTATCAGAATTGCTGTTTATTGAGCAACTTATGCAATTTTCCATTATTCAACCTAATTGCCCTTGTTTCACTCAAAATGGCTTAAAACCCTCTCTTTCCCATCTTGGCAAGCTAATACACTACAAACACAGTTTCCAACCCTTGCAATGCACTATGATTTAAGACAGCAATTTCTACATATTTGGATGTGTACAAGTTGTCGTGCAGACACACTTAATCACAGTTTCTAAAGGTTACAAATATTACTCACCAGTAGAGAAACTATCTATAGGCAAGTTTGCAGAGTCTTAAGCTGTCATCTGCTTTGGACTAGCCCGAGGACGGCAGTACTCTCCATCTTGTTGGTCCAAGAGGAAACTTCCTGTGCTGCTTACCCTGATGGATGGGATCCTTCTTTCTCTTCAACTGCTCAAATGTATTGAGGGATGTCACGTCGTACATCTCTGAAATGTGCTGTTTCCTCTCCTTTTTCTGTCCCCTATAACTGCAGGGGACTATCTTCAATTTAGCCGCGTGTCAAACCCTGTAAATTGAACTCTTCTGCTAGCAGTTTGCATGTTGTCAACCTCTTTTAAAGCCATGATAGAAGGGTCTCAAAATAGGAAGGTTTCAGGATGAGGAGGAGCGCACAGCTCTTTCATCAAATCCCACATAGGATAAGAGGTAAATTGATGATGCTGTCAGTTTCTCTCACTTCCTCTGGCTGTTTATTTTCATTGATGATCTGATTCACCAATATTTTCTCTGACTTCATTGATACTCCCATTGCACCTGTCAATATTTTGTACTCTCTCAATGATTTTTCAATCATTTTTGGTCCTATTAGCAGCAAAGGGTCAGGAGAATGAAGTCATTTTATTCACCCTAGCCGAAGGAAGGTCACCCTTGGCAATAGAATTTTTTCCAGGTACATTAATAAGAAATTTAGTTAAGCAAATAAAACCAGCGTTAGCAGAGCACTAGATAGGAGAGTATGGAAAGACAACTTTAAATACATAAGCTTTGTCCAAAGGAGTTTATTATTTTTCCTGCTGCCTCCAAGTGATGGCTTCAAAGAAACTGGTCATTCTCAGTATTTATTGAAAAAAATGCACAAAAGTGATTGAGTGATTATAAGCTGTCAACTTATGTGATTATTTCTATTTTTCAGCGATGAGTTTAATTTATTTTAAGGTATATATAAAAAACCCTCAAAAACATTTAAGAGTAAAATCTTACATATCTCCTTTGATAATATTTCCACACAGTGGACTTGCACTGCGTAAGAAGATGCAGTAATTTTCCTCCATTTTCAGCCAGTTTTTGTTTTTATTTTTTATTAGGAGGATGGCCAGATTGTCTTATGCTTGGGGAGGACTTGAATTGAAAAGGATATTCTCTCTGCTGTGGTCTCAAACGTCATAATTCTTCCAGCTGGCATAATATATAAAAAGACTGAATAAGTATATAGGATGCATGGGACAAGAGCACTTCAGTACATCAGCATATATACAGGGTTAAGTATTTGTAAACTCATTCCCTGTATTTAAATTTCATGTATTTTATTCCCTTGCATGTTAGCATCACTTCCACATCAAAGAATCACATTTTGTTTAAACAAGTTGCAAAACCAGGCGCCATGGGAATGAAATCCTCTCCAAATGCACTGGATGCTTTAATCTCCGTCTCCCAAAATGCAGGCATTATATATTAAACAAACTTTGCTCCCAGTTTAACTGGAACATCCGGTAAGATCCAGTCAATTAAATAAACTTAAAGACCGAAATTTAAATGTAGTTCCCCTGCCCCATAATAGCAACTCCTTTGTCTGAATCAAAACTAAGTAGGGTGTGCCTGAGAGTTCTCATTCCCGGACAACTGTTAGGACTTGCCAAAATGGGCCCTGGGACCAGCAGAATTTTAAATCTCAGTCTTTTCTGAAGCATGGAGGGTTTTCCCAGGCACTGCTGGCCATGGCTTCTAGGAACTGCAGTAGGTACCCTCTATGAGATTTCCTTTAATCTCCAGAAGTTTTTTCCATGCTATGAATGGATGTGGGTCATAATTTTCAGCAGACACTGGTACTCACCAGTGACTGAAGACATAACAACAAGCAGTGCAGGAGCTGCCCCTGGCCATGAAAGGAGAGAAAAATCTGTCCAGTTAGGACAAATCCACTGAAATCTCTCAGCACTTAGTGTTGTTCCTGGGCTGGATTTAAGGCATCCAAACACAGACTGACAAAGATAAAAGCCCCTTTTCAGTTGTTATTTAGCCTAAATTCCATAAGCTTCCAGGATTTCAGGTTTCCAGGTGACAAAACCTGAGATGCTTAGAGACAGTTTACTAATTCAGGCCCTACCAAGAGTCAAGTCCCAGCCTTTCCTCTTGTTGTCTTGTTTGATGGACTTGACGTAGTTGGTTGTCTCAGAACATATTTATTGAATGAGTCTCTGCACCAAATTGGATTGCAGGTGCTTATTCCTTTGGAAATATGGTTAGAGGAATGATGTCTCTCTCTGCCTATTGGATTGGGACTATTTTTACAGTTTCTTAGTGGTTAGAGCTCTCATTCAGAGGTGGGGAGGGTGCAGGCCATTTCCCAGCCCTGCCTGTCAGATGCTGGTATGCTTCCAACTCTCACATTATGGAATAGCACTGTCGACAGCTATTCCCTGGTAGATGACAATTCTCAGCCTCTCCTGAACCTGTGAATTAGAAAGGGGGAATTCTGCTTTAGCTGCATGATGCAAGCAGTCTCAAAGAAGAGGTCATTCCTGGTCTTCTTTTCTCAGCCCCCACCACTGCCTGTGCATTTGGCATAGTAATACTTAACACAAAACTCTTAATACAGTCCTAAGAGCAGCAATATGAATCCAGAGCTCCCGTATCTCACTTGAAGCACTAGTAAATGGAGGTCATTATGCTCCATCTTTTCTGACCAAGAGACTTTGTAACTTTTCTGTGCAAAGTGGAGCTGGTTCAGAAGTGATTTGGTCCTACTGCAGGACTGCCTTTAGCCTGGTACACAAAGTAGTCCTGCAGTGTGAAAAAGTCAGTCAGGCTCTTCTGATGAACCTGAGCCTCCTAAAGAAGAGAAAGGGGGTTGGTTTGTGTCTGATAGAGTTTCTGATAGAGTTTCTGATAGAGTGATGCATCCTTCTTCTTAGAGGAGGTAATGAAAGCACCTATTAGCAGAAAAAGCTTTTAGACTGGGAATCCTGAGGGAGATCAGGTACCTATTAGCATAGAATAAGAAAGCCATATGCTAGAAAGTGGTCAGATTGAACACATACTTCTGCAGGCTTCTCCCATAGACTCATGTAGGTGACTCCCTCCTCAGTGTGCTAATTGCCAAAATTTCCATTTGGAAGCATTGCATTCTCCCCATGAACTATGTTTAGCATCTCTTGTTTTCTGGATGTGGGCATTCAAACCCTTAATTATAATAGTAGTCTTGCTGCAGCCAGGGTAGTTTAAATGAAGCAAGATTTGTAGAGAGATCATGTTTCCTATTAGAGCAACTCGTACAACAGGAAAAAGAAAGCAGGCTATCAGGCATAGTTCAAGCCTTTTCAAGCTCTTCCTGTTTTTTTCCACCAATATTTGGATTAATAAAATATATTTCTCTGTCTACAAAACTTGCCTCATCAATTCATGGCAAAAAATGCACCACCACCTTCCGCAGATTTTAAGATTTGTCCTGTCCAACCCATTTTGGGAATATGCCATGCCAGGGTTCCTTTCCTTTCTCAGAGTGAGTTGTGACTGTGGGAGCAGAAACAAGACAGTTTGGTTTCTCAATCTTTTTGTGCTTTATACCCTCAAGCCACTTAGCAGAGGTTTTGGCCTTGGTGGTACCCAGAGACTCTAGGGGGACTTTGCCAAAACAATTTCCTAATCCTATCTCCAGAGTCAAGATACCTCCTGACAGTACCTTGGGTACTTCCCTGTTGTTTACTGTAACGCACCTTTGTCTGGAACTCGTCCTGCTTTTTCATCAGTCAGGCATCATTTCTGCATCAGCATTTAATACTCTGGGGATAATGAAGAATATTTTGCCATCCCTTATGCCTTTAAAAGAAAACTCAGGTCCTACATATGGCTAAAGGGGTTCTGTCACTGTAAAATGGATGGTTCTCTTTGCCACCAATGCCATCATCCCAGTTTTGGGCTCCTCATGATTTCTCACCTGCCTTCCTGGTGGCTACTTCAGCCTTAGGCACTGGATGACACAGTTCCTCTGGAAGCTTTCTGGAGTTCTCAAGGAAGGCAGCACTTACTTTCAGGCCACACCATTTCCTAGGGCACTAAGATCTCTTCCTTTAGGATGTCCTTTACCTCCTTTCCAGTAAAACCCAATACCAGCTTTCTAAAAAAACCTCTCCACATCCTCACATGATTCAGTACACCAGACCTGCTTGCCTTTGACTATTTTATCCCATGCTTTTCCCACTCTGATAAGTACCTCCAAAACATCTGCCTACCATAAGTAAAATCTTTCTAACATTAACTGGTAAGTAGTACCTGTGTGTACAAAAATGAAGGCTTCAGCCATCCTCACTTTGGCCCTCTGTCAGCTCGGGGCATCTGCTGAGCATGTCTGGGCTGCTCGCAGCATTTGCAGCCGTGCTGTGGGTGGCAGGCTTATGTCCCCATGTGTCCCCAAATGCTTCCATCAATCTTTCGCGCCTACAGTCCAATCATGATGTAAGTGTATTGCAACATCACAAGCAGCTCCAGATTGCCAAACCTTTTTAACCTGCAGCACTGATGCACAATTGTAAATTTCAGTGAGGCTCTGTGCACACCATAGCATCTTGTCCTTGCTGCTACGTATCTCCAAGGGAAACCTTTTCAGAGCTGGAATCTAGGCTGCAAGGAAACATCTTTCCCAATACCTGTCAGCTTTTCGGGTTGTGCTGTATTAGTCATGCACACAATGTTTTGTGTGACCAAGTTTCAACAAAGAACACGTTTCCTCTTTCTGTATTTGCCAACTTGGAGATCTATTTTCCATCCTTACTTTATGTCTTTGTTATTTCTTCAATTTCATCTTCAAGGTTTTTCTTTTAGCAACAGACAAAGAAGTCGATGAAATTCTGATGAAAATTCACTCTTAAGCATGGGCTTTCAAGTTCAGTCTGTCTTTCTGAATATTTGCTTACCTTTTATTTATGATATACCGTGAAGTATGTTTTTCCCCCTGAGACTATTGGAGTGTTCTCAGCAACCTCTTCTTAAAAACCTTCTTATCAGCTGCTAACTCCTAGTTCTATTCTACAAAATCCCTGCCTCTCCATGGTCTTTTCATGTAGTTTTTATGTGTTTCTATTAAAGCCTGATCTAGTTTCTCTTTCCTTGCCTACAGACTGTCTCTGTCTTGCTTCAAACTTTTTAGGTTCTCTTCTGATTTAGACACATTGGTTTCCCATTTCAGACGTCACCCAACAAGTTTTTAAGAGAGGATCACGAGCAATACATGCCAACACAGCTATATGCATTAAACACCTATTATTATCAATAAAATATAGGTAAAGCTAACATATAAATGCATAGCAAAACTTTCACCGTGAACTAGGAACCACATCCCTTCTCATCAAAAGTTACCCAGGCTCATACAAAGAGCACTACCTTCGAATCCAACTGCAACCAGCCTGGCTGGTTGGTGATTTGACTCAGATGAAAACTGAACTCAATAAATTTGTATGACATTCAGTATAAATGGTGAGACTCTGTAAGCAGAAAGACAAAGAATATTTAACATTTCCAATTTGATTTCTTCCAGTGCAATGTTTAGGTCTCATCCATCATCACTTTCGGTGACATCTTAGAGCGGGAGGAGGATACTCCATCATCTCTGAAAATCCTATGCACCTCTCCTGTTTTTCTTGATAACTGCAAGACTTAAGTTGCATGCAAGGAAAAAATCTGAAGCCTGTAAATGCTCCTAGGTTTTAGATTTTTGCTGAACATGTTTGGGAAACACTTAAATTAGGTCCAATTAGTCTTCAATCAATCTAGTTGAAGAAATTATTCTTTTGGCTGCATTCACAGGAAACTGTTAAAAGTAAATTATAGTTCTCTGATTGCTACAGACTGGAGAAAAAACTTCCCCTTCTTCACTTCTAACAGCCTACTTCTCTATTTTTAATCAGAGCTCTTGAGTAGTTTGTCCTGGGCAAAAAAAAAACGTGTGTACAGAAACTGATTTGGAATTCACTTCTAATAATAGGCAATAGATACAGATGCTTAACAGGCAAAGGATGCAGGACGGATTTTTTTTCTCCCCAGGCAGCCCCTTTTGGAATGCCATGTATAAACTGTGATTCAGACAAAAGAGATTCAGGTGTGAATATTGTTTGATCTACAGCTGGCAAGAACGACCGCACTCATTAAGCTGGGCTTTTATGAGGCTCGCCGCATGCTCATAAGCCAACTTGAAACAAATCTAAATGGATGATAAAATTACAAGTTTTACTAAGGTGGCAGAATCAAAAAGAGATTACAGGAGAAATCGAATTCCATGTAAATAAATTGGCAGTACAAGAAAATGAAGTTATCCATTTATCAAAGAATTATACATGTAAATAGTCAAACACGTAATCACAACTTCTTTACTCAGTCATGTAGAAAAGTCAATGAGAACATGGCAAGAAGGGCAGCTGTGGCATAGATGTGGCCTTAAATTTCTTCAATTTCCCATAAATATCATGGAATCAGTTCTGATATCACTGTTCTTACATAGCAATCCATTCAGATGCATTTTTACTGTGCCATCAGTTCTTAAATTAACTTGGTGACTTTCAGCAGTGGAGTACTGGGGAAGGACAGGCCGTTTTGTTTAATCTCATTGTAGTAACTTCAGTCTTTGCCAAAAAACTGTATTTCATATTCTAAGGCCTGTTTAAGCAAAGAAAAGTGAAAGGAATTTGCCAGCCACAAAAACTTAGTCTTCTTCAAAAAGGGTTATTTCCTTCAGGCAAAATCCAAGCAAAGGTTTTCGTGAAGGCTGGGGCTACACAGCAGCTCAGGGACACTGTGAATAACACTGACACTTGTGAGAGAATTAGATGTACTTTGAAAGGGGAATTTCAACTTAAAAAGAGGAAGCTTCTTTTGCACAGAGAGTACTTGCTATAAGTAGCACAAACGTATTTGTGATAGGAAAGGGTGGATTTTCTGTGATCTGGGCTTTCTGCACATGGTGGAGGACAGGCACTGAGGACAGAGGAAAGGATGAACATTTCTGTTATCAAGCAAGATCCATACTGGAGTATTTTGCTGCCTCTGAGACAGGAACACTGGAGAAGGAAATAAAGCATTCCCCAGTATTGTAGAAATCCTTTTGATTGAGTGCTTTAGCCTTTTTTCTTTATCTGATAATGATTTGGACAGTTAGAGACACAAGCCTTTGTAATGGTCCTATAAACAAGTAGGAGCACACCTTCATAAAAATCTAATTGTTATTAGTGAAGTGACTCCACAGCTGCTCTCTGTTACATTTGAGCCACAGCTGCTATCATAGCAGCTTCACACACATCCCTTAATTCCTGGAGCAAGCTGACCGGTCTATAGCAGAATGAGCCAGAGCCCATCCTATGGTGGCATCAGCTCAATTATTTCCTGAATTCCTGGAGCAGGATGTTTATAATCAGGACCTGGGTGAAAGGAGCAAAGTGGATCTCCAGGGTGTTGTCTGATCATGCATGTTATAAGGAGGCTGGTCCTAATTTACACCAGTGAATAGGAGAATCAGGTCCTTTCTTCACAGTTCAGTTCTGGTGGTTGAAGGGAGAAACCAAAACCGAAAGGCAGAACCTTTTCCTTTACCTTTGTAAAGTTAATGTGCCAGAAGAAGCACTGTGAGAAAATCCATATGGGTCCCCAGAGTGATTTCTGCACTAGAACAGAGGCTTGGCTCATTTAACTGCACTACTGAATATCACATCTTCATTTAATAATTGAGATTAATTTATTGCAAGAAAAGTAGAAGCTGATCAGCGATCCTTCTGTTTGAAAGGCAGTATGAGCTTGGTGTCACATGCCCAGCTGATTTTGAAAGACTCTTACTGAAAATAAAGAATGTAATACCTGAGGACTAAGCATAGAATATATTGTATGGTGGCTAATCCTTGTTAGCTGTGTTTGAGTATAGTTTGGGATCAAATACGGATTAATCTTTCTGTATACAGCACACACCTTGACACCAGCGGTGCCCTGCAAACTGCTACTTGAAGTTATGCCTGTACTGCGTTGTGTAGCCATGATGCCATTTCCAGGCAAAGTGTCCTGCACAGAGGTAGGAGGCTTGGAAGAAGGACAGCCTGGGAATGGGCATTTAAATTCCCGCTTCTGTACAATGACTCTTGAGGAGTCCCCAGCAACTCACTGGTCTGTTAATCAGCTGCCACCTCTAAATTGTGACCTGCGTGGGAACAGGGGTGTGCTCCTTCTCTGTTTCACTGCAAAGTCAAGCAGGCTGCTGTGATTTGGTGAGAAGTGAACCCAGCCATTGCTAATTCCCAGCCTACAAGTTTGCTGTACTAGCCTTGGTGCAAGTGCAAGGGCTGGGAAAGGAGGACAGATGTCACCTATGGTGCGTCTATGGATGCAGCAGTGGTTCAACCAACTTGCCTGTTCTGTTGCCAGGTGTGGCTCGAAGTGTGGAAAAATATGTCAGCCTGACCTGTCCTTTAGGTGGAACTCAAACACCACAGCTAATCCAAACGAATGTCTAATTCTGGTTGGATGACGCTCTTCCCCTCTGAATTTCCCCTGCAGTTTCACTTGCAGGGAGAACGCGTTCGTGTCCTGTGATTTGTGCAGTGGGACTCTGTGCCGTTAGGCAGCCGCTGTGCCCTCTTTCAGAGATACCCGCCCCTAGTTGTGAATGAAGGATTCTGCTTGCGGAGGCAGTGGAATGCTCCACGATCTCTGGACCAAAGGTATTATTTAAATAATTGGTGGTTTTTAATTGTTATTAAAAGAGGAGTTTCTATATGTCAGAGCAAAGTGATCCCAGAATCATAGCGAAAGTCATGGTTCTCCTGAAGACCTTAGATATAATAAAATGATGTTGCTGAGTGGGAAGGGATACAAAAGGCATTCAGAAATCAAAAATTAGGAAGGCAGAGTTTTCTTCATGTAATAACAAAATAATTAAAGGGAAGCCCAGCATTTTTAAATGAAACTTGGAGTGAAAGATTGTTATAAAAGAATGAGCAATAGAAAAAGTGTTGCAATTGATTAAAACAGTGACACTTTTCTGACTGGGGAAGCACATAGGAAACACAAGTTGCCTGAGTAATGTATGGTTTTAAAATATGTCCCTTGTTGGATAGTTATGTGGTTGTATGGCTTAGTATTAGGGTGGAGGGCATCATAGAATCCTCTGAACTTGACATGTTAAGGAACTTAAGGTGTGATTTCCTTTGATAAAACTTGTGCAAATCAACCTGTATTTACAACATGGGAGAAGGTTGGTAAATGCATTTTTAGGATAATTTAATTTACAAGCCCCTGGGATAGCTTCCAAGTCAGCAGTGGAAAGTCTTTGTCACAGATGTCCTGCCTCCAGGAGGCTCACAGCACTGCTCATGGAGCTGCTCAGTGTTGCATAGGGTGGAAATTTTAGAAAAATTCCCCATGCTAGAAAAATAAAAATAGTAATTTACTAGTTCAGTGTTTAGTTTTGTTTTGAGTTCAACATGGGGCAGGAGAGTCTTCCCAGAGAATATGTGTACCTGTTGTAAGAAAACAAGCTAATTACCTGTCAGAATATGCAAGAAAAGAACATTTGGGAAGGAACTCAAGGGTAATGAAGGAACTTAGGAGTCAAAGAGCACAGATGTGACAGTGTCTTTCAAAAGAGAATGACTACATCCAAAACTGAAAACAGCAAAAAAGAGAGAAAATGAAAACCCAGGCAAGCATATCTGATACAAAGCTCTTGTTTACTCCAAGACCTTCATGCTTCACTGTGCCTATTGGGGTTTTACATGCTGGTTTCACATGCTGGATTGGGAGGAACAGGAGACAGAAAGCCCATCTCAAAATAAGTCACACAGGGCTTTCTGGCAATTGCCCTCAAAAGTAAAGGGAGTGAAGTTGCCTCTTTTTCCCAAACATTGATGTCAGAGTTTTTGCCATCCAGAGGGACCTTGACGTGCTTGAGAGGTGGGTCAATGCAAACATCGTGAAGTTCAACAAAGCAAAGTGCGAGGTCCTACACCTGGGTTGTGGCTATCCCAGGGACACGAACAGCTTGGGCAGAGAAGTGATTAGGAGCAGCCCTGTGGAGAAGGACTTGGGCATGATGGTTGATGAAAAAACTCAACTTGAGCAGGAAGTGTGCACTCACAGTCCAGAAAGCCAACCGTACCCTGGGCTGTATCTAAAGCAGCATGGCCAGCAGACTGAAGGAGGTGATTCTCCCCCTCTACACTTCTCTTCTCTCATGAAACCCCACCTGGAGAGCTGCATACAGTTCTGGTGCCCCAACATAAGAAGGACATGGAACTCTTGGAGCAAGTCCAGAGGAAGGCAACAAAGTTGGTGAGAGGACTGGAGCCCCTCCCATAGCAACCTTCTGAAGGGGGCTGCAGGGAAGGGAGAGGGATCCTTCATCAGGAACTGTAGTGATAGGAAAAGAAGGAATGGGTACAAATTGCAAGAGGGGAAATTTAGGCTGGATATTAGGACAAAATTCTTTACTGTGAGGGTGGTGAGGCACTGGAACAGGTTGCCCAGAGAAGCTGTGGATGTCCCAACCCTGGCAGTGTTCAAAGCCAGGTTGGACAGGCTTGAAACAACCTGGCCCAGTGGGAGATGTCCCTGCCCATGTCAGGGGGCACTGGGACTAGGTGATCTCTAAGGTTCCTTCCAACCCTTAACATTCTATGATTTTATGATTCAGGGCAGGAATCCCCCTGTACTGAGCCAAGTGGGCGCTGCCTCACGAGTTTTCTCAGACCGCTTCGGGCCAAACCAAAGCCGTCATGAATCAGGCCTGTAAAGTGCATGTGCTCATATGGTTTCTTCTCCTTTCAGTGATTGCGCTGCAGAGATAGTAAATAAAGGGTTGAGTGTGACTCCTGACTGCATACTGACAAAATTTCAATTAACACACTTTTCCATTTTCATCTCTGACATCCACACATGATTTGTAATTGTGAGTCATGAAGACACCTCCAGGAATGGCTGAAAAAGCTCCAAAAGAGAAGAAAGACGCACCACATATGCTGGCTCTATTTAGCAAGGAAAAATGTTTACCTTTCCATGGACCGACCTCACATTATTCTGGATGTCAGAGATCATTTTGAAGCCCTGGATCTTCAAGCCACTCCCATCTCATCAGTTATCACTGGCACTGTGAAAAAGTGCCGCTTCCACAGATGAATGCACTCAGCCTGTGAACAGCAAAACTGTGCATCCACACACAGATCTACAATGTCTGTCTTTCCTCTCTTACCCAGCCCCCTTTGGCTGCTGGTCAGTTCTGGGACACAAGACTTTCAATGGTCTGTAGATATAGGGGAGAATTGAGCACAGAATCTGTATTGAATACGCCAAAGGAATGGTGTAAGTAGTGCACAGTGATACGGTGTAATTCCCCTTCCTCTCTTCAGTCTTCTGGACACTGGCTCCAAGGATTTGCCTTTGCTGGTTAAAGGCATTTTATAAAAAAGGGGAAGAAAAGCTGCTCGCAGCACTGAAGTTGTAGCAGTCCAATTAATGATTCAGCAATTCTCCATAAAGCAGCTCGCATGAGAGGAGCAGCTTGTCACACTCACACTCAGTGACAAGCAATTCCCCTCCGCAGGGAAGGTGGGTGTACACCCCTCTGCAGACTCACGGGATCCTTCCTCATGCCAGCACCCCCAGCAACACGCCTTCTCCTGGAAGACGGCAGCTGGGAAAACGTGTAGGAACTTGAACACTTCTGTCCTCACAGCTCCAAATCCAAACCATAAAGAAAGGCAAGCAGTGTTATTTGATATTCTTGCCTGGGTTTTTTCTCTCTCACTCTCATTTTCAGTTCTGGTTTTGGTCTTTGCTTCTGTGAGACAGTCATTGCAAAACACGCCTAGCTATAGCAGTACACTCTCTCCATTTCTGTCAGTAGTTGCTAAATTGCTTTAATTTCTCCTCTTACATACATGCACTGAATCAAAAAAAAAATAGAGCTATCCTTTATTTTTCACTTGACTGAAAGCCAAAATTCTTATTTATAGGATGGAAATATGACTGCTGAAAAGTAGTTTCTGTAGTTTTCAGGGGCTTGGCACAGGCATTTTTACTTAGGCAGTCAGTTGTCTGGATTAGTTCAGTGGGGCCCAGCCTGGGAGGAAAACCCCTTGGTAAAAGTTTACCACGCAGTTGGGTGGCTGGAGCAGAAAAAGAATGACCTCTGTCTATGACAATGGATTCTGCATGAGCCCTTCCTCCCCTCCCTCCTCTTCTGCTATGACAAGTGGATCAAAACAAAACTATCTATATCCTCTGAGCCACGTGGACTTCTTTCTCCCCTTTCCTAAGAAAAGGCAGGATGAAGTCGGAAAAAAATATCATTGTCAGTCCTGTACATTACAGTACACTCACAAAACACATGTCAGTGGACTGAGTGGAATTCTGTATTAAACAGAAGAAGAGACCAGAGACCTGGGGCAAAGGTAAAGACTCAAGTGTACCAGCCTAAAATAAAACATAACAAAAAATGGGAAACCATCCACCGGGAAAGTGTACTACCAGTGAGTACGGCAGACAGCAATCTCACTGGTTTTAAGTAGTATGAGAGCTGGAGAGTTTTACATCTGCCCCGGCAAAAGAGGTTTCTTTGGAGCTGTTTAAAGGAGGAGAGCAAAGGACCTTGGCAAGGGTGGTATGGAGGCTTCTCCCAAATATATGGAAAGGGCACACAAGACCCACAAAGGTGCTGCTAAAATGCAAAGCAGCAAACACAGACCAGTCAGATGCAGGTGCCCCTCTCAGGGTGCATGGGAATGACATTTGGCTGTTTACCAGGACTATCGGCCCTTATACCACATGAACCCAAGCAGCCAGAGAGGTGTTTTGCTTATGAGACAAGACATAGGGGTTTTCTCCTTGTTTTCTAAAGAGAAACTATTTTTTTCTTTACCACGTACCACATGCTGTTTAGCCTCAGCTCTTTAAATCATAAGGGATTTCTCTACGTTATCCTTTGCTGTTGTTAAGGACAGGTTCCCATCACAAAACCGAAGGTCACACACTTCATCGCTTCTGGTGGCTGACATCACCGAGCTGTCTCCCCCACCTCCTCCTCCTGCGTCACACTCTCCTCCCCCTCTACTTTCAATTCTCCATCTTCTCCCCCACACTGCCAGGCCAAGCATGCTCCCCTTTCCTCCTTCCTCCGCTCCAGACGTTTTGGGTACTTGTCCTGCCCTTTGGACCCCAGAGACTCTGTGTTCCTCCCATGGCATACACAGTCTGCAGTAATCTTGCACCACATCTACTTCTCTGTAAACCAGAGATCTGCCATGGCATGCTAGTTGTGGTTTCTAAAGGCTGGGAAACATATAGAAGTCCTTGCACCAGTCTGTGGAAAAAGGTGAGATTAACTTTATCAATACTCTCTCTCTTGCTAAAACTTCTTGTTTTACCATTTCTTTGGGAGTACTGGAGTGTTTTCAACCTCTAACATATTTCTTTCATTCCTCCTTACAGTGTCATGGAGGTCTGCATATTCTTCCTTTGTTCTATGATACTTCTCCCAGGTAAAAGGCACATTTTTAATTGTTAAAACTGTTTCGATTGTTTGTGTCCTGCTATGTGATACTTTCTCATCCACTAAGAAGCTCATTCCTACGCAGTAATTAATCACTTCCATTGCACAATCAAGGTCATAGAGCCTATGTGACATGTATTTAAATTGTGTGCAGGGACTCTATAAAATATATATAGTAAGTACTTTCTCTCTTCAACTTTATATCTTTACATTACACTTATTTTATGTTGCTCTTAAATTCTCAGTCTAAATCTGTCTTTAAAATGTGTGTGTATCACCTGTGCATATTATAGAGAAGAGCAGTACTAAACTGAAAACTGGCAGTTTGATATGGGACAACTGGAGTCTGAGGCACCCGCAGAGATCATTTTGCAGTCTGGTGCTCTGGAAGAACGGTCAAGACTTTGCACCAGTAGAGAGACTGTAAATGTTCTCCTCCTCCTTTTCAACACAGCAGAGATGTTTGTATCTTCTGGGACAGAGGGCTGCACTTCTTATTCCAGAAAAAGACAGTCCTCCCAGACCACCACCACTCATAATAATGGATACGTGCACAGGTGAAAGCAGGAGAAAAATCATCCCTTGTGTAGTGTAGTTCATCCTTTCTTTGCATGAAGGTATAATTGTGTTTATTGACCATTTCTGTTAACAAGATCAGCAACAGAACAGTTAAATCTGACATTTACTCTGTCATTAAATTCTAGATTAATTACAGAACAGTTAAATCTGACATTTGATTTGTCATTAAACTTTAGATTAATTCTTCATTGAGACTGAAAGTGTTCACCTGCTTCTGACCTTCTGGTCATGCATTCCCTAGACACTCACATTTACCACACAGTGTGTACTTCATAGTTTCTTCAAAACTTTAATGCTGTGTTATTTTCTTAGGAGAATTAACTCAACTTTTTAAACAGAAATTGTACAACTGTCTCCTTTGTGGGAGAATCTCCTTACACTCAGGATGCTGCAAGCAAGAATTGTTTGGATCTTTGGCCTGCAGATAAGTCTTCTAAAATACAGATGCTCATGATCTCTGTGTGGTAGGCCTTCTTTGGAAAGTAAAATACAGGAAGAAAAATAAGAAACAGTTTTATGACCTGAACTCCACAAGACTAAGTCAGTTTGAACAACTCTGTGTCCTGTCATACCTGGTGGGAGAATTTGTGTCTAAATGCTGACATTTTTATTTCCACTGTTGTTAAGTGTTGGGTCTCTGAGCGCAACTTGGAGTTCTTTTGTAGCTGGTGGAAATCTTGATTTTTCTTTCTCTGTCTAAGGTATTCCTGCCAGTGTGCATCCAGTGAAGGCATTTCTCCATCACACTGTACACCTATCCTGCTATTTTCCAAACGCTCCGAATACTGACATAAAGAATTTAATAATTTTTTGGCAAAAAGACACTAATAAAGTGGTGCACGAAGTATATTATGGCCAAGAAAAACGTGAGAACCTTAGTCCTGAATACAGAAATCGCACCAAGATGGACATGGGCAAATGGACCTTGCAGTTGTTAAATGCAGGAATTGAGGATGAGGGAAGCTATCAGTGTATTATTATGCAAAAAAGAGATGAACAATCAACAAAGGTCATACACAAATCTGATTGCTCACTGCACATCATTGGTAAGTAATCTCTTCCAATTGCCTTCTGCTCTGTGGGATCCTCTGTGATTTTGTTCAGTCCAGAAATATGGCTCCTGTCTCCAAGCCCCTGAAAATGTACCTGCTCTGGAGCAGAATTCCTAAAGATGGATAAGAGACTTGCCTCCTGCAAGTTTTATGGCTTTTAGGACTCTGGAAAATAAACTTGTTTATTTGGATCTGACAAACTACCTTCTATTAAAAGTAGCAGTAGTTATCAACATTGGTGGCAAATTAGAATCGAAACATAGCAAGACCTCTGCAAACACCCGGCTATTTTATGATCATATAAATCACAGGGAAAATAAAGAAAAGAACAGCTCACATGGAGGAGCAGAAATTCATATGTTCAGTTAAAGGAAGGCAGAAAACATCTCTGAAGAAAAAATGCGTGTATACATTGATGAGATTCAACCCGATTTTTTGCATCAGAGAATTTTCTGTAATCAGAGTAAAAGGCAGTAAATCTTTTAACAGGGAAATGGAAGTGAAGCACCAATCTCTTCTTCACATTTTCTAATATTTTTAGTAATTCTTAATGTATAATCCTAATGTTTCTCTATTTTCAGTTATTCTTTTAGTAACCTTTATCCATATGCCTGTGTTGTGTCTTCCATTGTGATAGTGCTAGTCATTAATAATAACAGCTCCTAGCTTACACTGGTGTTTCAGGCTTCGGCATACTGCTTTAAAAGAGAACAGGCCAAGTGTAACAGTAGCCAAAAACAGAGTACCTGGACAACTGACCCTATTTAGCTTTGTGCTACTAGCAAGTGTTCCCTTGATCCACAGATAAAAAACCCAGATTGTTAATTTTGATTCTCCCAGGATCTACTGGAGAAGCATTTTTAGTGACGTTTTGGAACTCAGAAACTCACAATGTGCACTCAGTATCAAGGCCCCCAATTTAAGAAGATGTGCAGCATCACCTTCTCAGTTAATTCAAGCAGTTGAATCAGTTATCAGCTTAGCCAACATCTGAGCAACACATTACAGATATGTCACATTCAGGCACCAGAAGTCTCCTACACCTTTTAAAGTTTAGCTTAGGAAGATTGTTTTAACAATGTGCTGCTGTGTTCCTTCCAAATTACTCTCTGTTCAATAAACTCCCAAAGGAAGGAGCAGTATAAAACCATATTTTAAAAAAACTCAAGCCCTTCAAAATAATTAGGTGAAAAATACAAATATGGAAATGTACCTGTGCTTACATGCTGCTTTTTAATTAGAATCTCATATCATACGTGGAGGGATTTTTGCAGTTTGGCATGTCACACTTAAAATGGGCATAAGAAAGACTGAGTGCTGTACAAGAATGACAGGGCAGTCACCCAAAGCTATCTAGATCCCTTGGTGACCAAGCCCCTTCAGAAATACTGCCGTACTGTTGAATACAATTTAAACATGTTATTTTTATGTATTACATTAGTACAATATATAGACAGTGTGAAACTGCGTCAGGGGAGGTTTAGGCTGGATATCAGGAAAAGGTTCTTTACCCAGGGAGTGGGTGGTCAGGTGCTGACAGGTTCCCCAGGGCAGTGGTCACAGCACCAAGCCTGACAGAGTTCAAGAACAGTTTGGACAACGCTCTCAGGCACATGGTGTGACTCTTGGGGTGTCCTGTGTGGAGCCAGGGGTTGGACTTGATGATCTTCGTGGGTCCCTTCCCACAAAGGGAATAAAGAGATTCTAGGATTCTATATGTTTGTTAGATGTATTTCATACATCTATGTATGACTTATATAATAACATGATGACTTATATCCTAACAATGGACTCGGATCCTTCTCCAGAAAAAAAAGGGAAAGGTTTCACAGTGGAAAACTTTGGCTCTTAAAAATGCAAGGTAGGGACCATGGTGACAAGCAGCTTAACTGGAAAATCTGCTGTTGTGGCTTGTCTGCAGCGCTTCCTCTAGATAGATCAACAAGGGAAGTAGGTGAGACTAGGGAAGCTGTTTCAAAACATGCACTACTCAAAGTGTTGCGACTGAAATGATGTCACAAGAGAGACTTAGAGTTGCTCATTTTAAAGGGGATGTTGAAAAACTGAAAAGTGTGGAAAAAGCTCTAGTAGAGTCATCTGAAGGCTGGAAAAAATACAGTCCAACTAGAAACATTAAAACAACAATCTGATTACCTTACAACACAGAATAATGAGAAGAGTTTTGTTTCCAGAATGTGGGAACCTGAAATGCATGTAAAATACTGGATATTAAAAAAAAAAATTTAAAGGCTAATTAATTAATTCAGTGACAGTCAATGTCTGGAAGGAAGTAAGGCAGATGGTCACTTAAGAAAATAGAACAAAAGCAAAGTGATTAAGCCATTGAGAAAAATATTAAGGTCTTGATGGATCTGCTGCCTCTTGAGGTATTTAATCTAATCCCAAAGCTTTTTTGGAAGACGCTATCTTTAAATACAAAAGACTTCCTGAAATGTGTTTTTCTGTTAGCAAACACAAAACTCATATACGTAGCCCACACCCTGCACGCAGCCAACATCACTTTCCAGTAAATTGAGGTTCCAGAAGCTATAAAAGAGAAGTGCAGGGTATATTCCATTATCTCCACTTGCTTACTGTCAATAAGATTGAAGCCCTTAAATCACTTGAATGTTGTGGCAAATTTCATAGCCATGGATTACGTTCCTGCCATCCCCATAAAATACCAAGGAGAGAATAAATACTCCAGACCAGAAGTCTGACAGCAGTCAGCTAAGCAAGTCAGACCTTGAGGAGAAAGGAAGCTTGAGCTTTCCTGAGGGACAACTTAACTAAATTTTGGGGTATAAAAAAGGGGGGGGCTTTTTCCATTTTGAATTCATATCCACAGACTCTCTTGGGGGGATTTAAGTGACTAAGCTAAATCCTATTCACTGTGTGCTAGGATAGAGAAAATAAAAGCAACATCATGTTTCTTCATTCATCCATATTAAGAATTCTCTAGGGCAAGGATTAGATCCTGGATCCAACACATTGAGTGTGTGTGCAGAAGAGTGAAACCCTCTTAAGACTCATATTTTTTTAAGAACCCTTTTTCCCTTCTCCAATATTTCTCCATATTTTCTTTAGTCCTATTGGCCCTAAAATAATGAAGCATTTTCAATGAAATCTTGGGATTTGTTTCTGATTTTTTGGGGAGATTGTTGGGGTTTTTTTTAACTTGCTGTATGCCAACTTGTAGTCAGTATTATGTCTACATTCTCTCCTTCTCCTTTTCCATTATAGTCTACTATTTTTACTATGAACCTCTAACCAAACAAATCCTAGTTGAGAATATCTAGATTATTTATGAGAGAATATTGGTTAAAAGCTTCCATTTATCATTCATATTTTATGTTTAGATAGTTCTTCCCAATCCTGTTTCACTATTTCTTGCCTGGGAAACTTGGCTTTTTAAAGCAACAGGTGTGTTTTTCATTGATTGTGATGAGTACTCAGTGACACAAAATAAAAAACCCTTATGCTATAGTCATTTCCATGAAAAAAGCTAAGCTAAAGGAACCCTACCACAAAGGGATGATGAATTATATGCTGCAAAATGTTTACTTATAATACTGACAGACCCCAGGGTTATTTCTGCTTAAGACTGCACTGCACTTTGAATTTACCCCATCTGAATTCTCTCAGATGATTTCTTTCTTTACATTTCACAGTTAGAAATTTGTGGTTTTCCCCTTACCCATTCAGGAGGCCAAAGGCAGGGAGCACTGTGGTCCCTTCCCATTTTCTGCTTAAGCCCTTATCTGTAAGCAGGCCAGGTTTCATTATTCTGTATTCTGAGGTATTAATGAGTCTAAAAGAGGTGGGAGAGACAGAGGCCCATTGTCTGGCTGGTCAGACTTGCACCCTTGAAAGACCCTGAAGACAAGAATCAGCAAGTCTACATATACACCAAAAAAAACCCATAAAAATCCCTTCTTTGAATGCCCATCGTCTTCCTGAAGAAAACTATTTAGATTTGTTTCTGCCTGTAAATCTTAAAAAACTGGCAGGGATTGTCACAAATGGGGTGTAGCTGGCTCATGATGCTTTGTCTTTGGTCTGTTTCAGCCAACTATAGTCAACCTGAGATAGCAAAACTGCACTCCGGGGAACTAAAGCCCAACGGATACTTGAACCTTTCCTGTTCTTCCGGTGGAGGTTATCCAGAGCCCAAGGAGATGATTTGGCTGATTTCACATGAGAACATAACACACAGCACTACAGCTCACATGGATGTCTCACAGGATGCTGTGACAAAGCTCTACAACGTTACCAGCAAGCTGAATATCCCGGTTCCTACAAAGAGCCGCGCTAATGTCAGCTGCTTGCTTCACCTTAGGGAGCAGCTGGGAAGCCTTATCTCAGTCCCACTACACATAGGTGAGTCTCTGTTCTCCCACTCCCATTTCTGCACGGGTAGGAGCAGGGTGTACTGCAGCACAGCTGATCACAGACAGCAGCATGGTCAAGGCAGGGAATAAACTCGAAGTAGTAGTAGAAGTTGGTTACGAGGGATGTATGTTCTCCATCCTGTTCACCACTGAACTTCCTCTCTTTTCCACGTGGGGAATCTCAGTACAGCAAGGAGAGGGCACAGAGAAGGAATTGCTACACAATCCACAACACAGCCCTATTGATCCCCTCCCCAGAAGATGCTGCAGTAGCAACCTAGGAGTCTGGACCAGGCAGCAACCAGTCTCTGGAGGAGACAGCTGTTGGGAGAGGTTGTCACTTCACAGAATCAGAGAACTGTTGAGGATGGAAGAGGCATCTGGAGATGATCTAGTTCAATCACTCTGCTCAAAGTAGGGCCAATAGGTAGCACAGTTGAATTTTAAACACGTCCCAGGATAAAGACTCCGCAACCTCTCTCAGCAAACTGTTCCAGAGTGTGACTACCCTGGTAGTAAAAAAGACGTCTTTTGCTGGTTTAAAGTGCTTGAGCTGCTATTCTTAATCATTCTTTAGAAAGAGGCAGAAGGCGAAACAGAAGAGTCCCTTGGACCATATTTAGTTCATAAACTGCCAAATAGACTGTGCTGGGTTTAAGTGTAAAGACCATGAAACCTGGACTAGTATTAGAAGCATTCCTGGTAGTTTTCATAACATTTGGCAGAATGAAGTGCACATTCCAAAATGACTGTTTGGGGGTTTTTCTTCTCTGAGATTGTGCCTTTTTTTAGACACCTCTGGCAAGAAGAAGCTGGGGACCTGAGTTCCATTATGACTTTACTGCCGGATTATCTCAGGGTTGCACATGGCTGATCCTTTCTTTAAACTAAAGCAATAATTCATTTATCTTCTGGACCAGGAAAACTTCTTTTTACATGTTTTTGTTTGTAAGCTATGGCACAAGAACATCAAAATAAAGACAATTCCCACTTTGGTCATAAGTTCATTTGGCTTGCACATGTCTCTTTTAGACAGTGCTGAAGATGGAGAGCTGTGCTTCAATTAACAGGAACAGGGAGCCAAGAAGGAATGGTAGCACTGCAGGAAATCCTACCCGGGTAGTATAAACATGCACCTTATTACTGCAGAAAGAAAGAAATTTGCCACTTGTTCTGAAAAAGTTCCACAGTGCAGTTTCCTTAATACAAATTCAGCTAAAGGGTTAAGTTATCAATGCCAGATATGGCAAACTGCCTCGAATGTCTTTGCATTCTAGGACTTTTAAACACTACTAAAATACAATCTAGAAATCTTCTCATATGTGTTCAGCTCTGCACGTTGCTCACGAGTGTCGAAATGGCTATATTAGCCATAATGCTGTATCCTCCTCTTCCCTCTTCAATTCTTCTCTCCTCCCTGGCTTTATGAAAATAGATACCTGACAAGCAGTGATGGTGGGTAAGAAAACAGAAACTCCGCATAAACATAAGCTTTGTTTGGCAATAACTGAAGCTGTATCAGCTGCTAATCCTGCCAACCAACACCTCAAAAACACAAAAACCAGAAATAGAGGGAAAGTCCTTTGAATTCCCTGCTACTTTCACATCCCTTACAGCCTTTCATTATGCTTTGACCATCATTTCCAACAGATGCCAAGTAGTAACATGTTCCCGGTTCTTCAAACTTGCACGGTAGCACGGAGCAGCATTAGCACAGTGGCTGCCTCGTAGGCTCTTGTATGAATTAAATTGCTGATCCTTCACATGTTACCCAAACCTCAGAAAGAATGCTTGGCTTTACTGCTGTTGAAGTGACCACTAAGACCAGGTAGTTTCACTAGTTATTGGAAATGGAAATTAAACAATGTGGATAGTGATTTACTGACATTATTAAAGCACTGTAAAAGCAAAGGATGCTGAGGGCCTTAACCTAAACTTCTAATTCGTGTAACTTTGGGATAGAGTGTTTAAAGTAATTGTCACCAAATTAAGTCTTTGCTGTGTATATCTTCTCTGTTTTCTTATTCAGAGATACCTGAGAAAGAAATGGAGCAAGCAAAGATAAATTTCCTTGGCCCACTTATAGCTGTGGTTGTACTGATCACTTTTGCACTTCTTCTGGGTTTTGTGATATTAAAGAAGAACAGAAATATCTTGTCTACCAACCAGAGTAAGTTACTACTTGTCATTCAGCTCTACCGTCCCTCAACTCACAGGCTTTACCCTTTGTAATCATCTCTTTACCTACTTTCCAGCTGCTGACAGAAAGTTAGGTTTCATGTTGGACTTAAGCTAAACTTCCTAGGACAATTTAGTTCCTGTAACAACTTAGTCCATCCTGCAGCAAGTCAAAGCATCTTTCTCCTTTCTCATCCTGGAATCCACTTCTCCCTCTTTTTTGTGCTCTGCGAGACCGCCATGGCACCAGCTTACCATCTTTTCCTGTAGTTTCATCCTTCTTTTTTTCTGGGTTTGGGGTAGATTTGGCTCCTAAAATCACTGAACTACATAAATCCTTCTTGCCCATCACTACTTATAAGAAAGGTGGAGCTGGGGGAGGGATGAGATGAACTTACATGAAGTGCACGGAAGGATCTCTGTCACCACAGAGTTGAACAGTCAAGGCATTGCTCCACCACAAGCTGCCCACACACCGGGCTGAAAGAATCATTTTGTACTGGGAACACATTTTGATCCTGGCATTTCATTTTTCTATTTTATTCCAAGACTAGTTTTCAGCAGCCCAGGGTTTATTCGGCACTGAATCATGCTGACATCAGAATCTATTTTTCCTTGTAGCAAGAGGGAAATGTATTTCTCAGTCAGTCCTGTTTCCCCATGCAGCCAAGGGTCCTGAGCCCCATCTTGTTCTTTTTTCAAATTCTAAGATAACTGGACATTTACTATCAACTCTTTTCCAGCTCCTATTTATCAAATTTCTGTAAATCACATATTCATCTATTTTAGGTGTCAGTCTAGCAATCTAGAAGCTATCCAGCTTGAAACTGAGGCCATCAGCCAGACTGCTGACTGGGAACCACCTCTGCACACAGCGAGGCATGAGGTCCTATGTTTTTAGAGGTTCTGCCAGAACAAGAATCCTCCCCAGATGCCCTACAGAACAACATGCAACCGTTTTGTGTGATGCTTCAAACCTACTGCCCAGTGTTCTCTGCTTTCATTTTTGGTCCAGACTGGTAGTAAATATGATGCTCTGTCTGTCTACATGACTACCTTTTTGTTGTATCTTTTATTATGCACTGTGCCAATGTAAAATCCTGAGGGTCAGTGGAGAAAGCAGAGCTGCACGGGTTACAGAATGTCTCAGAAACAGAAAGAGTTAAGCCACAATCTGTGAATCATGACCATCACTGCAGACACGACCAGAAGTAGGCTATTACCCATAGAATAATAGAATCATAGAACCATGGAATCATAGAATGACTTGGGTTGGTAGGGACTTTAAAGGTCATCGAGTTTCAAACCTCCTGCCTTACCATGAGCCATAAATGCTTTTGGCAGAGCCACTGTGGCTTTGTATCAGTAATTTTCTCGTAAAGCTTCACATCAGAAAGAGGAACTTCAGGGCACTTCCCCACCTTCTGAAAAAAGTTGTGCAATTCCTATCAGGCATTTGAAACTAGAAATAATCGAAAGGAAATACTTGCTTTACACATAATTTGTGATTATCTTAATATTTTTAAATATCATCCAAGCTTAATATGCCTATACAGTTAGTACCTCCACACTTTGTTCCTCTGTATTCTTACTGAGAGTTGTAATAGTTGTTCAGGTGGATGCAGGGATGGGAAATGATAGCATGAGGTATCATTCATATGTGTGTATCTAACCATACAAAATTAGGCCGAGCAGATAATGAAAAAATATTACATACGTCGCGTTCCTTTTTGGTTGACTATGTTCTCCCTTTTTTAATTTTACTTCAAACCTTGATGATAGAGCAATTCACACACCGTGGTATGTTCAGCCATAGGAAGTAGTTTTGTCTTTCAGAAAAGATCCTTTGTTTCACTCAAAATGTGTCAGTTCTCCAATCCTGAATGATCTCTGCACTTTATATTCTTCAACAGCACTGACATCTTTCAAGAGGAAGAATGCAGCAGAACTGAGAAAAAATTCTTCCAAGGTCTTGATTGTGTTTGTAGATCTGACACTTTCAGAAAGAGCAGGAACATTATCATCATATTCTCAAGACAAATTTCAGCTCAGAGTTCCAGTCTGGGGACATAAATTCTCTACAGTTTCTGCTGGGTACAAATATTCTTTTCTGTTAAATGATGTTGTGAGTTGCGAGATTCCACCTCAATTTTTACTCCATTTTCAAGTGTGTGAGAGAAATGCATGCCCTTTTGAGTTAGCTAAACTATTTGGGAGTCAGTTTATTAAGCTAGTACACTAACACTCCAAACGTTTTCATTCATATTAATATCATTCAAATGTTATTAGAAGTTAAAGGTTTTAAATTTTTGTAAAAGTTTATACTTGCTAGTGGACTTATTTAATGACGGATTAAAACATATGTCTTTTTCCGTGTTGCTGTTTTTATTCTCCTTCCATTAAAGCATCATTTTAGGGAATACCAACATTTGGTATTTTCAGGGAGGGAACATTTCCAGAATTACTTCTTGGAAGCAAATGAATAAAAAAGGTATTGCTGCAATGACTGAGAACGGCACAACTGGAGGTTTCATGTGTTCATTCGTACATATATACATATGATATGTACACCAGCAGCTGTAACTACTGGAAAAGGCAACATGGTGGATTAGGTTGATCCTTTGACAACTCCCTTCCATCCCTAATTTTTTCCTAATTGGTGAAGTTGTTTGTTTGCTCCCTTGCCATCCCTCTACTTTAGGCTGCCAGCCTCCTTCTATTAACTGCTCAATTTCTCTACCTCCTCTATTCCTTCCCTTAAATCAAGTCTAATTCCCTCCTGCAGGTAAAGATTTAAGGGGAGAAAAGCAGATGGGCTTCAGGGAAAATCTTAATTTGTCTCTATGTGTTGAAACACATTAATCTTCTGCACTAGCAGGTGTAATGAGCACAGTAGCAAGGCACAGGAAAAGCATGGCTGATGTGCTGGCACTTTTGTCCTCCATACAAATGCATTCAGATTTCCAGGCTATCTCCTCACACACTTCATTTCTGTCTTTGGCAGCTTTCAGTCAGTTTGTGACTCCATCAACGTGGCAAGCAAATGAAAGAGTGTACACCCACTACGTGCCACAGCATGTAACAGCTTCACTCAAAAACACCGTTCCTTTATTTTTAGGTGTAACATTATGAATTTCAGCAAATGTTAACAAACAAGTGGCAAAGGTGTGTCAAAGTAGCATCCAATACCCTAACATAAAATTCTGTTATCAGACTTAGGGTTGTGATAGATTCCTTACTGATTAACCAGCACTGAATCACCAAATAGTTGAGATTGGAATGGATCTAGGGAGATTATCCAGCTCAACCCTCCTGCTCGAGCAGGGTCACCCGGAGCAAGTTGCCCAGGTCCATGTCCATGTCCAGACAGCTTGTGAATATGTCCAAGGAAGGAAACTCCACTGCATATCTGGGCAACCTGGTGCAGGCTCAGTCACCCTTCACAGAGAAAAGGATTTCCTGGTGTTCAGAGAGAACCTCCTGGGTTTCAGTTTGTGCCTATTGCCTTTGGGCCTGTCACTGGGCACCACTGAAAAGAGCCTGGCTCAGCCTCTTTTGCACCCTCCCTTCAGGCATTTATACACACTCATGAGATCTCTCTGGGGCTTCTCTTCTCCAGGCTGAGCAGCCCCAGTGTCCTCAGCCTGTGCTCAGACGAGAGATGCTCCAGTCCTTTAATCATCTTTGTAGTCCTCCACTGGACTCTCTCCAGTATGTCCACATCTCTCACATACTGAGAAGCCCAGAACTGGACACGGGCCTCCAGGTGGTGCCTCACCCGTGCTGATAGAAGGGCAACACCCCGTGCCTCAGCCTGCTGGCAGCGCTTTCCCTGATGCAGCCCAGATACTGTTGGCCGCCTTTGCCACGAGGGCGCACTGCTGCCTCATCTTCAGCTTGTCCACTCAGCCATCCCTGTCCTTTTCCGCACAGCTGCTTTCCACATGGATTGTCCCAACCTGTAGCTCTGCATGGGGCTTTTCCTCCCAAGGTGCAGGACTTTGGATTTCCTTAGATTTTTTTTTTTTTTTTTGAGATTCCTCCTGCTCATGTCTTCAGCCTCTTGAGACCCCTCTGGATGGCCATGCAATTGTCTGGGGTCCACTCCAAGTTTTTTATCATCTTTAAACTTGCTGCGTATACACTTGCTCCCAGCAGACAGGTCATTAGTGAGGAGGAAAGTCAGTTAGTTTTACTGAAAATTCCTTAATGCCAGCCAGTGCTACTGCAACAAGGAATATTTCCCAGTGGACTGTTGCATTTCCAGAATATTCTACAGTTACTTCTGAGGGGATTGTTATTAACAAAGCATCCCATGGCAAATATCCTTAGGGGACTTCTTCCTCTTTCAGATGAATTACTTGCTACTGGAGGCTACATTCAACCATGGAAACACAGTACTTCTATTAAAGAAATCCATCTATGTTTTTGTTTCAAATCCTCTTCCTTCCTCCTTTCCAAACTCAGAAGGCAAAAAGCAAAATAAAATAAATATATATATAAATATATATATATATATAAAAAATACTTCTCTACACTGGAATGCCAGGCTGTCATAATTCATAACTGATCTCTCCCTGGTTTTCCATCTTCTGCACTAGGAGGACCATAATGCTGGGACAGGGAAGGATTTAAGCAAGACATGTTTTCTGATTTCAAGATGAACTACCAGAAGGTTTTCAAGAGAAAAACTACAACTAGATAGGAAAGCTGGTGAAAGTTGAGAAAGATGGGGAAATGGATGAGGGCTGAGAAAGTGTAAGGAGATAAGTGATACACCTGGCTTGCGACAGGAAGTGCACATGCATCAAGTGCAGAGCTGCTTCACAGACTCCTGGGAAAAAGGAAAGCTGGGAAAGGCTTGCCACTAGCAAGGAGAGATTCTGCACAGAAGTCCAGAAATCCAGAATATTCTTACAGACATTGACTTGTCATACCTCCTCACATACTTGTGAAATTTATGGCAGATATGCAAGATCAAAATTTCCTGCACTCGGAGTGTTCTTGACACTGAGACCTGCATATCTTTTGTCTATTGCTTTTGTTAATCTCTTTAAACAAAAAAAACTAATGAAAGTAATAAGAATTATGGCCAGACACCCATTTCTCATAAGCACTGCTTGTTATTTCAGAAGGACATAGACCTAGGAAAAAATGAAAAAAGATGGGTTGAGAATAGCTCAGATTGCAGTTCCATACCTACATGCACAGCTGGTGCACCATGTAAAATGCCCACCCTCTTCTGAAACATGCTTTTGATTTAACTTGTACAGGTGTGAAAATGGGACTACGGCACAAAAGCAAAGGAGAGCTCTTACGTCTTTACCTTGCACTGTTAAATGCTCTACTGTACCCAGAAACATAAGTCATATTTTTTAAAAAGTTAAAATATTAGAATAGGAAAAGAAATGGAAAAAGGCGATTAAGTCTCTAGAAAGCATGCTTACAATGTGGAGTTTATGGAGTTCAACCGATGCAGGTGATGAAGAAAATGGAGAAAGGACCTGATGAATCTCTCCAGTATTCCAACACTTGAAATGACTGGTTAAATAAGGAAGATGTGAGAGATCCTTCCTACTAAGTGACTCATACTGGGGAGCCCAGAACTGGACACAGTACTTCATTTCTTGCTTTGGCAGCTTTCAGTCAGTTTGTGACTCCATCAACGTGGCAAGCAAATGAAAGAGTGTACACCCACTACGTGCCACAGCACCAGTGCTGAGTGGGGGGAAGAACACTCCTCCTAATCCAGTCCAGGATACCATTAGCTTTCTTTGTCACTTATGTTCAGCTTGGTTCAGACCAGGACCACCAGGTCTATTTCTGCAAAGCTGCTTTTCAGCTTGTCATCTCCCAGCATGTGCTGCTGCATGGAAAGGAGACAAAGAAGTTGAGCTGAAAGAGTCAGAATAATCAGGTTTCTTGAACGTATATGAAAGATCCAGCATATATTACGTTTGTACTGTGGAATAGAAAGGGACTTACTTAACAAAATATGAGGTGGAAAACAAATTATGACACCTAAGAGATTCTGTGTCGAAAGAAAAGCCAAGACAAAGCCAAGGAAAGAAAAGAAGATGCTCTGCATCCTATTCCTTTATCACTAGATAGTTTCTTGAAAGAACTGTCAGTAGCCACAGCTTCTATTTCTCAAGTTGCCTATGGCAACAGAGCATATTGTGAGTGAGGTAGAAGCTTTTCCTAGTAGATCAGACATCCAGAAGCAGAGGATCTTAAAACTGTGAGATCTTTCTTCAGAGATTTTTCCTTTTATGGCTGGGATACCATGCAAGATCCACTGTCCAATTACTGTTTGGAGAGTGTCTCAGCTGAGGTTTGATTGGATTGGATTGGCTGAAACTGGCAGAATTATGCTGAGGGATAACAACAGGTCTCATGGCCAGTCATCTTTGTCCAGCTGTATGGGAAAAGGTAATTTAAAATAATGAACCCCTCAGTAAAATCTAATTCCTCCTTCTGCTTTAGTTCAACCAGAGTTAGAGCTTATACTTAAAAGGCAAAGCTATTGCTTAAGATCTTTGAAATCATGGGAAAGCAGGCTAGAAGTGCTCAGGAGTGAAATCTATTTTGCAGACCTAAGCCTTTATAGAAATTCAATTAGACTTTTAAGAAGGTGTTTTGGTTTTTTTAATTGGGTCAGTGGTTAAGTCCCTCAATATTATGTATGCACCCAGAGCAGAAAGTGTATAAAAACTACTCAGTACAGGAACACAGAAGGTTTTATCAATGAAAATACAAAAAAAGCTTGATCAGCGTAACGCACCGAAACATCAAACCCCAGCTCCCCCTAAAGTGATGCAAAGCAGCCGATTGATCCTAGAACACAGAGTTAGGAACCATGGCACATACTTATTTTCTCATATCAGTTTTACCACTCCTAAGCTTCCTCTCACTCACAAAAAGTGAGTGGAAGTCTGGATTCAAGGGTGTCATGTCCCAGACACTCACCCAGGGAGGAATTTCGGGGTGCTGACTGTATCTGCCCACTCTAAAGCCCAGCACAAACACCTGCAGTGGCCGTACACTGCAGAGGGAAAACGTAGTTATGTCTTATGATGACGGTCCCCAGTCAGGCCACTGGGCTTGGGTCTTTATTTCTTCTTTCTCTTCCTTTTGCCCTCCTGGAATGCTTGACCAGCAGCACCCACAGACCGCGAGCAGGCCTGGCGGCCCTCCCCCGCCCCGTCCCCCAGACTCCCTGAGGCAGGGAGCACGGCTTGAACTGACACCCCGGGACCCTTTGGGTTCCACATCAATTTCATTTGAATCCCACATCAATTTCGTTCCTTAAAAGCCGAGGCTGCGGCGGCGGCACCGCGGGCTGAGGCGCGGGGTCCCCCTGCCGGCTCCGGAGGCCGCTCTCTCGGCCCGGCGGCCCCGGGGCTGTGCGGGGCTGTGCGGGGGCTGTGAGGGGGCTGTGAGGGAGCTGTGAGGGAGCTGTGAGGAGGCTGTGAGGGGCTCTGAGGGTGCTGTGAGGGAACTGTGAGGGGGCTGTGAGGGGGCTGCTGTCAGGGCGTGCTGAGGGAGAGCTGTGGGGTCACAGCGCCAAGGGCTGGAAGCGGCCCCAGGAGGGCTCCAGTCGCCCCCTCAGACTCCCAACGGGGTCAGCGCTGAGGCCAGACTGGGCTGCCCAGGGCCGTGTCCTGCCAGGTCCTGTAAACAGAATCACGGAATCACGGAATTAATTAGGTTGGAAAAGACCTCTGGGATCACCGAGTCCAACCTTTGACCAAACACCACCATGTCGACCAGACCAGAGCACTACGTGCCACATCCAGCCTTTCCTTAAACAGCTCCAGGGACGGTGACTCCACCACCTCCCTGGGCAACCCATTCCAATGTTTAAACCACCCTTTCTGTGAAGAAATTCCTCCTGATGTCCAATCTAAACCGCCTCTGGTACAGTTTGAGACTATATCCTCTCCTCCTGTCTCGAGTTACCTGGGAGAACAGGCCAACACCGCAACTGGCTACAGCCTCCTTTCAGGGAGTTGTAGAGAGTGGAAGGGTCTCCCCTGAGACCCCTTTTTTGCAGGCTAAACACCCTCAGTTCCCTTAGCTACTCCTCATAGGACTTACTCGCCCGATCCTTCCACAGTTTTTTTGCCCCTCTCTGGACTCAAGGATAGAAATGGCACACCCTTCCAGGGGTATCTGTTTGCTCTGCTGCTTCAGTGTCTTCCCAGAGAAAAATTTTTACCTTGCACTCAGCCTGAGCTGCTCTTCTTTCAGTTTCTGGCTGCCATCTCTGGTCCTCTAACCTTGCACCACTGTGAACAGCCTGCCTCCATCTTCCCAACAACCTCCTTGTGGTTGTTGGAAAGATGCAACTTGGTATCTCTTCACCAGGCCAAGCAAAGGGAGCTCCTTTGGCCTCTCCTCACAGTGCAAGTGCTCCAGTCCCATCACCACCAAAATTTCCCTAATTTATCTATGTCTTCCTTGTATTGGGGAACCCAGGACTGGACACGCTATTCTAGAGGTGGTCTAAGAAGTGCTGAGCAAAAAGCAGTAGCATTGCTCCTTTCACACGATCTACTGGCAATGCTGCTGTCAGTACAGCCCTACCCACCATCAGCCTTGTTTGCTGCCACTCTTTTGTCATGAGCTACATGGACAGAAGTCATCTCACCAGCATGTTCCCCTTTACACCTTTTCCCCAGAGCAGCTACAGCACTTTGGGACATGAGGTATGGAGAGCCTATGCATTCACTCTGCTGTTCTTCAGTGTTGCATTGTAGTTTTCTTGTCACATCTCCCCCTCTACTCCAGCCTGGCTCATGACCAATCCCACAAGTCTAGCACGCTCTCAACAAATTCTTTGCAATTTGCTCCATTCTCATTCTGGGAAATTTTCATATGGAACTAGAAGACCATATAGGGAAAAGGAGAATTATTGGTGTGGACAGAACTCTGGGGTAGTTGTGGTGAAGAAGACGTTGTGGGACAAGAAGACTGAGGTTTAGAAAAGAGGGGAAATTAATTATAAGGTGTGTTTGAAAGTCTAAAGCTACTCAGACAACTGAACGAAACAGGACGAATTGAATTCATCCAGACAGATGAGAATATGGATGACAGCACACCAGAGACAGGGACAGACACTCTCTAAGGGGAGCAGTTCCTATTTAATGAAACTTGTAAACCATGCAGGTGAAAATCACAGCTGATAGAAAGCAGTTTTCCTCTCAGATAAATCACTGAGAATTTAAAGTATACTCTTAAAAGGGAACTTATGAAAAAAACTATTTGTAAAATCTTGAAAAAATCTAGACAAAGCATTTCATTTCAATAGTGACAGTACAGTACAATCCAAACAAATTTGAGAGCGGAATGAGAACATATAAAATATCAAAACAATCCTTTTTCATTTTTAATTATTTGCCCCTCCACCAACAACTTCTAAAGACAATCTTTGCAAATTGTTTTCAACATTTCCAAGAGAAATAAAAAAAATCTGTGGAAAGTTTCTTTTCTATTACCAGAGGCTTCCTTGAACTGAATTTCCTTTGTGGGCTGGTTTCAACTGACCTAAAGAGATGCACTGGGGGACTGATCTAACAGTAAATAAAGAGACCTGATAATTTTGGTTATCAAACATGGGTCATTAGACATGTATCAATATAAGTATGGTGGGGTTTAAGCTCCATAGTACTGTACAACTCCATTGTGTGTATTCTTCTCCATCAGCTGTTTCCTAAATGTTTTATTGGTGTGAATAAGTACAATTCCAGAAACAAATAACAATATGAAAATAAAGTAATACTGCTAAAAGATGGAATGTCAGACAATAAAAGACAATATCGGACAAAAAAATCTCCATCAGGCAGAACTGTGAGAAACCCAGAGGTGTGGTACTAATCCTTTCAGTTTACGTTAACGCTCTATACTTCTGAGACGTGGAAATCCATTCTTTTACATGCCTCTGACAATTTCCAAGCATTTAAGTGAGTTGAATATGAGCCCTAAGGGGAAGGCTCCGGCATCACAATTATTACACACCCACAATTACTCCCCCTGTGCAATGTGGAGTGGTACTGACAAAAGTGTTAAGCTGGGTAGGGGTGTCACAATGACATTTTGCAAGGCATTCTTTTGCCACATTTCCCGGTGAGTTTAACACCTTAAGGTGTAAGATAGTGTTATCATGTCCTCATATGATAACACAATGTTACAGTGCTCAAGCAAAGGAGATGAAGGAAGAAATCCTGTGATTGTGGATTTTTAGCAGCCATTTTTTGCTTGCCCTGGGCATTTTAGGAGGTAAGCTGTGGAGCACATGGGACTTAAAGACTTGGAAACATTGCCACAATTATTTATTGGCTTTATATAAAAATGTTATTTATCTGTTACTGATCTTCTTTGAGACACTTTGTGTACATTTCTATTCTGGCTATACAAGCAATATTAACAGAAGTTTTTGCCGTGATAAGATTTGAAAAATATTTAAAACTCCCACTCCTTTTTCTCCTCTTTCTCCTTCTCACATGTGCAGGAAAGAGGAAAAAAAGAAAAAAAAAAAAAAGGATGTCCCACCCATCTAGTCGTGGCAGCAGCTCTGCATGTTCCAAGAATATACAATATTCTGGAAGAAAGCCATCATTATCACTTGGGCTGTATCAGTTCATACCTTGATTGTAGTAGGAGCATCTTTTTTCTACTCTTCACTATAAATGTCTGAATAATTTGAAGTAAAATAACGATCTCTGTGCTGATCTTGCCAGCTCTTAGGTCTCTTTAGCGCAGAAAAAAGTCATTGGGCCCTTCGTGGACAGAGTAAACATTACCTGAAAGGCAAACTGCACAAGAAGCTTTAAAAATACATGCAGGAAAAGCAGGCAGAGAAGCACTACTCCTGATTCAAGTGAACTCCTTAAAAAGCCTCTAATAAGTCTGTCAACAAATGCAGTATATTGGACAGAAGGCAACTGCAATGGGTCTTTGCCTGTCTTTCTCTTCCAGGTGATGAAAATACAACCGAAATGCTGTTTGTGTGAAAAGATGAAGAAGACAGCAAATCACCACAGGCTTCTGAGCATTAGTCAGGTAAACCTGGATTTTGGTGCATTAGGACCTTCAAAGTGGTTCAGTGAGACAAAATCAGAAAAAAAAATTCTTTTGTTTATGATGGCAATACTGTTATTCAGCATTCAGTGCAAAGATGCTCTACTTTTATTTTAAGCAAGTAGTCCAATATAGCTGGTAGAAATGCAGTTTCAGGAAGAAGTGAGCTAGATTTTACATATATCAGAGAATGCAGATTGTTCTGATGTGGGTCTTCTCCCAGTGGTTAAAAATGCCTCTTATGAAGAGGAACAAGTTTGCTCTATTCCTCCTTCTGAGAGCAGGGAGCAGCTGATGTGATTAAGCAGCTGAGTGATAGAGCCACTCTTAACTAATCTGAAGAAGATCTGTGAGAAGAGGCAAAATTCTGGAACTTTGAACCAGAAAATGTAACAGGCCCTGGAAACAATCCTGTATGAAGCAGGCTGGCTGGGAATTAGAAGAAACATCACCACCTCATCTTTCTGGTAAGTACACATAGACCAGTAAAAAGAGGAGAACTTACCTGTGTCCATTTGCATATTTGGAAATGTGGGTGTTTTGTGCTTCTTTACATGTGAAAGAGTAAAATATTTGAAGCTTCATTCTGTTCAGCAATTCCTACAGCAGAGCGCTACGCACAACTGATTTCAGCCAAAGAGAGGTGGTTGCCCTGTTAGTCATCCAGCCTGATGTAAAATTAAACAAGGGGAAATTTTTTTTTAAACTCAGTAAAATTTCTTGATTCACAGACTAAAGGAGGAATCTGCCACTTTAAGTCATAGGAAAAAGAATTGCAGGATCCTCACAATGTCCCTGATGAGAGTGAAAACCAAGTCACTGGTGTTGTGGACCTCTGCTGTAGTAACATTCCAAGAATGAGTTGCAATGGGTCTCAGACACAAGAAAACGCACCTGGGAGATTGTTACCTTCAGTGAGGGAGCCATGTGAAGGCACTAATTCTCTGTGTGTCACATTTATTCTGTATAAGACCAACTCACTACTGAAATATCTGAGAAGGACCACAGCAATTGTTTAACATTGCCTACAGAGAAATGGTTCAAGTGAAATTAGAAGGATAGCTGACTAGTTGGGAATTCCAAGAAGCTTATTTCCTGCATTTGAAAGTAGGTAGACAAAAAATAAAACGGCTGTTTCCATTAGCTACAATCTGATTTATAATCTGGCATAAATGAAACATTTCAGCAATAAGGAGAGCCTGGAATTGAAACAATGGAGCTAAATGGTTCCAAAGAAAAGCTAAGAAAACACTAACTTTGAAACACTGAAACTGAGAAAAAGCTAACTGAGAGAAGGTATCTGTGAAGGTCCTGGTATCTTTGTGGCACTGAGGTTTATGCCAGGGCAGATACAGAAATTGGCATTGGAGTTATCTAGACATTGAGGTGCTTTATTTCTCAGCATCACTGTAATAGACAAGCATTTTCCAAGAGAAGTAGACAAGTACTGTCACACCACAAGAGAACTAAAGCACAGAGTTGAGCAATTTGACTGAAGTCATTCAGGAAAGTTGTGAAAAAGCAAAGTACAGAATCTGACCTCATGAGAATCACTCTACTCTCTGATCACAAGGCCATTCTTCTTTGTTGAGCCAACTGCTCAACAACTGATCTCAGTCACTGCAGACCACTTTTCCAACAGGAAATACACATTCTGGGCTTTGCTTGAACTGGGTTAAAAAAGGATGTGCTTGTTTCTGAGTGGCAATTGAATAACAAGCATATTTAGAACCTGGGCAGGCTTTGATCTACAAGGGAAAAAGAGCACAGTGGAGGAAACAAGTCAAGTCAGAGGCTTGAAGGTAGCAGTCTGACAAATGTGGACTAAAGGAAGTATTGGTTTATTGCTTTAATTACCCCACATTCTTGTCAGAATATGCTTTTGCACTATCTAGAGCAAATATCCCTGCTTGTCATTCATCCAAGTGAATACGCTTAATCTTTTATTAATAACTTCATTTCTTGAACCAGCCATTGGCATTTCCATGGCTCCTGAATCCTAAAATATTGTACATGTGCAGTCAGTACACAGCAGTGTTAATAGATTTTCCATAGTAATCTTTTTACAGTTGCTCACTTCCCAGACACCCAAAGAAAGGCATCACATCAGCAGTACAGGGCAGAGACAGCTAGTGGGAAGTGGCAGGCAGCTGGCAGCAGGCAGTAGGGACCAACTTGCTAACCTGATCAGGAATTTTTGAGCTTTACCATGCTGGGGACTATATAGCAACAGATACATTTCCTTGCAAATGATTTCATGTCTCATTTGCAGGCCACAGAGAACAAACTTTCTGGTGTGCACATCCGCGTGACTAATTGATGCCTCCAGTAATTCCAGCCTCTGTTAAAAAAAAAAAAAAAAGCCTTCATGTTATCACCTCCTCATCTTACACGGTCAGGCCTCCTGCTCAGAATACCTGTATCAGCACCTTTTTTTCTGTGCTGTCTTGCTGACCTGTACCTTTTGACAGCTGTTGATAAAAAGCTGGTTGCCACCAGGTGATGATATGTTTGTTACTGACGAGCAGCATGTGCTCCCAGGCCCTCATGTGAGGAGTTTTGCATTGCTTTTGAACAGAGTGCGTCTTAAAACTGGTTACGGCTTTTCTGAAGTAACACTGTTTATAAGAAAAGCCAATTCTTTGAAATCAGCCCTGCTGGTGAGAAAGTGCAGCTTTTTATGAATTGACTCAGTAAAATCTGGGGAAGAAATTATGTGGTTATGATATCTGAATTCAATATTTTCAAAATTAAGCATTCTTTTTCAATTGGAATACCTTTTGGTTTCCAACATTTGTGTTTTAAAAGGTTTAAAAGATTCAGAAGTTCAAATGGAAAAAGTCGTTTTCAAAATCAGTGTAACAATATTTCTAATCTCCCCTATCATTTTTCCCCCACAGAATTTCTATTCACTATTTTTGGTAAGCTTAGGGTCTTTGTGACACTTCAGGAAGAAGAGCTACTTCAAAATCAGACTTTCACAGAATCAAAAACTGCTTCAGACTTCTCTGTAAACTGCCTACCCAGATACTGCAAATCAGGCACTCTTCTAAAGTGGTTCTTACTCGGGCCTTTGCCAATAACTTTGCCTATTTTCCGAACATCTGCTTGTGTTTAGTGTGGTTCATTTAAAATCACAGACATTTGGCAACATGAATACATTCCATCATGCCCTTTCCTGTAGATCACTTTGGTACTCTAGGTGTTATTCAGACTTTCTAGATCAAAGAAACAACCACTTCATATTTCAGTTCCAGGGTCTACAATGCTGTAAGAACAATCTGGTCTATCTGTTCAGTACTGTGCTATTTCTAGTTTCATTCCTGGTTGATGAGGGCAAGTGAAGAGATATGTAAGCACTTAAAAGCATAAATCAAATTTGAACTTGGAGCACTAATGTTTTGTGGAAACATGGACCAAAACATGGACAAAACATGCCTAGTATTGCTGTTGTCAAGCTCTGTATCCAGAAAATAATTTCTTTGCTATTGATGGCATCAGTGCCCCAATGTACGGTGTCCCAGGTGGAGACTTGATACTTGGGGCTCAGAGACACCATTAGAGCCTGCACGAAGGCTGAGATTTCAGCAACAGTGCTGCTGCTTTGTCTAAAGGGGTGTGATTCAGTACATGTGCTCTTACAAAGGTGGGCAGAGTAGAGGTAGAAGTGTCATTTCATCCATTAGAACACAGGACTGAATGTTGAGTATCTCATCTCTAAAACGGGAATAATAATAATAATAATTATTATTATTATTATTATTATTGTTGTTGTTGTTGTTGTTATTCCTTCATTACCTCCATAGGCATCAGTCCCCCCTTTGGTAAATCACAATACAAAGTAATCTTTTGATAGTCTTTTGGCTATAGGAAGGGTTAGCCTCTTAATAAACACATTACCAAAGAATTATTTGGCCCTTTTAAAAAATAAATCTTTGATGTTGTAATAGCAAGGTCCACAAAGAGAGCACAGTCTCTGCTTTTGCCAGCCCTTACTTACTGATTGTGTGACTTGACTTTGCACCTCAACTCTCTGTCCATTAGTGTCCCTGATTGTTAGATAAGGTAATGGTCCCCAGAGTTACAAAAACGCTTTAGCATCCCTAGACAAAAGGAGAGGTACTGTGGAAGCACAAAGAACTGTTTACATGAGTTAAAAAATAACTTTTAACCTTTGATCTTGAAGATCTATTTCATGTGTGCACCATATGCTCAAAGGCCTGACAGCTTCAGCTTCACCTTTTTTCTGTGGATGCACTCTTTGACTTCACAGCCCTTATGCTTTTAGCTTGATGGCATCCAAGATGTTTCTTAGCAATCACATTCTGCCAGCAACACACATTCTTTGCTCCTCAGGATCTGGGAAATTTGCTGCATTCCTCTCTTTTCCACACTGCTCTTTGGAGCAGTTAACCTCTGAAGAAACCCAAGCAAACAAACAGAAATCCCACAAGCATAAGGGATTTGCAGCACGTTGAAAATGCATAGGGGTGGAAAAACAACTCCGTAGTTGTCAGCTGAACCTGATCCAAACAATCTGATCAAAGATGATAACTCGACTTTGTTTTGTGCAAAAAGACCTTTGTTTATACATCGGGTGCACAACAAGGGGAAACCATTAGCAACATGGAAGTAGCTGGCCCGAATGAAAAATGCGATGGCTAGAAGAGAGGAACAGCAGCCTGCAGAAGAAATTCAATTTTTGCAGGGCTTCTGATGACAAAGGAAATGGTATGGAATGTGTAAGGTTTATTTCAGGGCAGATATTTTTTAACTGATACCTTGCCTCTAGTATTTGATTTAGAGAATGTTGTGTGTCTGTGAAAGGGGCAGGAATAGAAACAGACATGGCCATGAATACCTTGCTTATATGATGACCATGCTGAAAGAGTTTTTGAGAAAGGAAACTGCTTGCCCAAGCCAAAGAGTCACAAAGAGAATGTTAACATGGGGAAGGTAGGAAACAAGACAGCAGCTTCTGTGAGCTAAGCCACTTGAAAGTACAGGAGCAGGAGAGGAAAAGGCAGATTCTTTCCCTTCTCTCCTAATAACTGCCTTTCCTGTCTAGCAGTCAACTAGCAATCACATCACTCAGCATGGTCTCACTGACGACTTGCTCTCGCAGCCTAATGCGTTCAGGCCTCCCCTCCACCTCTCCTTCCCTGGTTCCAGGCTGCCTAAGCAGGTAAGAGCAGCCATCCTCCGCTGCACTAAAGATCCACTTAAGAAGGCAACATACTGCCCCTATAGACCAGTGACAAATGCTGGGGGAGGGAGTAAATGAACAGTCCAAATGTAGTTCAACTGTCTCCCAAGTTCTAGAATCCACCACTTCTAGTCTTCCCTGAAAGCCAAAACAGTCCTGGGGGAGGCATTGAAATGGCAAATTTATCTTTTGCTTTTTCCAACCCATTCATGATTTTTCAGACCTCTACCATGCCATACCTCAGCTGCCTCATTTCCAAGCTGAACAGCATATTTAATCTCTCCCTGTACGTAAGCTATTCCAGTTCACTGACAATCCTCACTCTTTTGTACCTCTTCTAGTTCCAGTATATCCTGTTTTCAGTGGGAAAGACCAGAGCTGAGGACAGCATTCAGGATGTGGACATGACAGGCTTTTAATCTTCACATGGCATCTCCTAGCCTACCCCATTCAACAAGAAGCTGAAAGGTAAACAGCTGGTAGCTGAGATGCAAGCAGTTGTAATCACTGTAAGTCCTCTTGTACTACATAAGTACTTCTAAAAAGAAAGAGTAAAATAAATAAAACCAACTCCCATTAAAATAAAAAGAAGAAAAAAGCCAATGCAAATTACAAAATTTTTGCCATCACCCAAAACAAACCAACAGTAGAAAAATAAGTTTGAAAAATGTTACTAACACCAAGCTACAGCGCCAAGTGTTGTCTCCTGTCTTATAAGATGATGGATGATGGGTTTATTTCAAACTCCAAGCAAAATAAATTGGATTCTGGGAAAAGTTAAAAAATGAATAACTACAATGTTTTCTGAGGGCTGAAAGTGCTACTAGAAAAGCAAACAACTCAAAGCAAGCGTAAAGACTGAAAGAGAAGGAAAACAGTGAAAGCAGTAAGTGTGACAACTACTGATGGAGGACCATGCAATGATCAACATAAAGGAGAAGGTGGAATACTAATATTTTGACTCTGGAATACTTAGAATAGTTTCAGGAAACCTCAAGGAATAGAGGGATGCTTTCAGGCCACTTTTTATAGCTATTTCTCCTGATTCTGGCAGATTCCCTTTCTGTTCCTATCCAACCTCTTTAGTCATGGTGATACCAATGTTTGTGGGTCTGTATAGGGGACAGGACCAGATTAAACACATACATATTTTTAATTTTTACTCTTTAATCAGGTCTATTCCCCAATTTCCTGTCCACCTCCACAGTCAACCACACACAACAAAGAGGGATAAATGAGTGTTTGGGCCTGAGGGAGGCAAATAGGAATCCCTTAACCTTGTGGCTCTGCTAGGAGGATTTTCTTGGAGCCATAGCTTCAGATACACTCAGGTGATAAATTATATTCATCTAAGTATCTTGTTAGGCTCTTTGTTTTTTGATAAAAATCCAGAGCTATTGGGGTCCAGTCCTTTTGTTTTATTTCAACAGGGACTTAGTTATCAAATCAGCCACCAGGCAGAGGAGTGGATGTGGCTGTGGAATCAGTTAAACTGGCCAGTCACCGACAGATAATGAGGTAAACAAGACCGTACCAAGATTAGTTACAGACAATTAGACCAAGTCACGGCTGGTAAGGTGGAAAGGTTTACAAATACCCAGCACTAAAAGCCTATGGAATAAATCAATGCCCAGCAGGACAGAGACTGTTTGTTTGCAGAGTTACCCATTCTTGTAACTATCTGCAACTTATTTCTCCAATACTGAATGTGGATATTAATTCAAGTGAGTTGATTCCTATTTACACAGGAGAGGCATTACTTAAACAAGCGTGGTTTTGGAGCAAAGAGCTTTCCAAGAAGCAAAATACTTCCTTAGTTGAGGCATCTTGTCATGGAAACTGTTAAGACGGATGTAGAAAAAGAATGTAGTAGGACATATAGTTAAACATGATTACCTCTTTTTCCCTTGCTCTTCGAACACAATGTCAATATTGACCAGAATATGAATATTTAAAAGCCAGCCAGAAATTTCTCATTGTCTATAAAAGCTTGAAGACTCACTCTACCAAAGAAGCACTTTCTAAGACATGATAAGGGTGGGAAAGGGTATGACAAAAAGTAGGTACAACACAATAGCAACATTTTAAATTACTTTTTATGCTTTTAAAAAGAAACACAATGCACTTTCTGATCAACATTTTAGATATCATATCATCCCATTAGCAACTGTGACACGGAAGACAATAGGAGATTAATTCTATCCTTTCTTTAATGAGTAGATTTAGTCAGTGATGGCTGAATAGTATGTGTGACCATTTCACAGGAAAGCAGAGGTGGTTAATGAGAGCTTCATTAAGACTGATGATCCAACAATACTGTAATGAAAGCATTAATTCAGAGGCTGGGCTATTATAAAGACAGAAGAAAGGATTGTGAACATATAGTTTGACTTCCTCTGTAATAAAGACTGTTGGATTTGGCATTAATGTCCTGACTACTAAAAAACCCCCCGGTTTTTAATAGAAAATATTTTGCATGAGTAATTGTTGGTAATTGTTCTGACAACTATTTGTCAGCAATATTACCAAATTTACTTGATTTCAAGTCTAAATTTGCATAAATTCAGATTCCAATAAGTGTCTCTTGCTGGGCTCGGTGTCTGGGTGTAAACGCAGGCAAATGGGTGTCTCTCCTTATCTGAGGAGTTGAGAGCTTACTCATCTCTTTCTGCCTAGCTTGGAACACCAAACAGGTAAGGTTATTTACTTTTTTCCTTTTACTACCAGAAAACTGACTTTGACTTTGAAACTGAACTCTGTTTACCACTTTGCCCGCCACCATGTTGGTACGAATGGCTGTGATAAACTCACACCTCCATCTTCCTTTTCATAAACTAAACAAATCTGTCTCTTTCAAATTTTCTCTGAGGCATTTTTTTCCATTTCTTTCATCATTCTTATGTCCTTTTTCTTGCTCATCTCCAGTTTTAAGGCCATCTGTCTTAAAGTAAGAACACTTGCACTTGATACAACATTCCATCTGCTGCCACAGTAGTGCAAATCAGAGGCAGAAGATCCCTGGTTTACAAATTAACACTTTTCTGTGAAGCATTGTTTGGGTGAACCTGATGTTCATCTACATGTCCATTGAGCTGTCCAAGTGCTTTCATTGCAGTTGAGGCCTAAGCCTTAGTGAATACATGCACAAATGTCAGTGTGTGTGAGTTTCTCATTATCTCATTTCTCACTCAACATCAGCTGAAGTGATTAGATGGTTGTGAATGAGTAGAAGTGCAGAGGGAAGACTGATGGCATTTTGCGTGAATCTAAAAAGATATGGAGAACTACATTCATCCTGGCTTTAAGATTTCTTTTTCATTCAAATTTTAAGGTCCTGGCTGAAGTATCTTGTTTAGGAGCAAAAATTGCCACGTGCTGATTCTTTACTCCATAGAGAACCTTCAGAGGGCTGTTCAGATCTTTTGATGGTGCCTTATACTTTCAGTCACCTCCTGTTATGTGTTATACAGTAAGTGTCCTAAAGGATCTGCATTACATCACTGCTCACTCCACCAGTTCTTCATGTCCATTGTTATTAGATAACAACAGGAGAGAGTAACTAGTTTGTAGAAAGGCAGATCCCTGTGATTTGTGTGGAACAGTGCATTAGCATTCAGTCTTTACTAGAGTAAAAACTTTCACTTACAAAAATTGTAGGGAAAAATAGCTATTAACCTTCATCATCAAGAATAATTAACCACGACAGCAGCTGAACTTAAGATTCATCTCAGTTAATGTTTGTCAAGGCAGATAATACCTGAACTGACCAAAATCAAATACAAAACCCACACCCAGCCAATCTGTCAAAATCTGCTCACATCTGCAATCACATGAAACAGAACTGACTCTTTGAATAAATCACATTTTAAGATTATAGTTAGTGTGTGAGCTAATTAAGATTCTTCTGTTCTTTGAAGGCTGTTTATTATTCAAAGTGTAAATTCTCTAGGAATGCTACAATTTTGGGACATGTGCAACTCAAAAATGGCATAGAAATTACAAGGGAAAGGAACTGGGAGAAGAACCCAAAAAAGCAAGCATATGTACATATGGCTAGAAGTCTGGCTGAAATGCAACATTTCTGTGACATATTCTCTTAACAGAAGAGCAGCAGAATAGGAAGGACGGGAGTTAAGGGGGTGTGGGAAACATGAGAGATCAAGAGGCTTCCCAAGAGTAAATGAGCACTTACGGTTCAGTTTTTCACCTAGAAAATGATCAGAACATATGTATAGGTGCTCCAACAGCCCTTCTAAATATACAAGGGAAAACACTCCTGAAACTTCAAAAAGTCATCTGATTTCAACGTATTTCTGATTTCTGTGTTTGTTTTTAATCCTATAGTATAACTTTTGCCTGGGTTGTCTGTGCCGAAGAGATGTTTGGAAGCCTCCTCTGAGGTCAGGTTTGTTGGTTTTCCATCCCAGCATTTCACTAACTGCAGACTAACACAAAGAGAGTAACATTTAAAGACCTGCAGACTTAATCACTACTGCCTCAGTTAAATGTGCGGCTTTTGTGCTTCAACCTAAGGTAAAAAAGGCAGGGCAATGTGTGCAAGTCTTTTTTGTAGCTCACCTGAACCAAACGATGGAAATATAGAGAAGAAATATAGATGCGAAAATAAAGGAAGACAATGACAGAAGTAATATCAGAAGAAAAAAAAAAACAAAACGAGCAAAACAAAATTGACCGAGGAAAGATCAGAGAATACAGGAGGAGCCTGATTGGGAAAAGCAGACAGACAGACACTAGTAAATTTTGCCTTCAGTTCAGTTATTGTGCTAATGCTGGAAAACTTCATCCTCACTGACCTGTTTTTTCACACTAGCTGTCTCTTTTAATTTATGATCAAACAGAGACATTATTAACCACACTGATTCTTAAATAGTTGTTAACAGACTCTGGAGCTGAAATGAGGAAAGCAAGTTCTACCTCTCGCATTATTTTTTGAAGCTGGCAGCTTTCTGGTGCAGTTATCATCACATCCATTTTGACTGGCTCACATCTGGAAAGTTTTCTTTGCAATCGTAAAATGTGGACATGAAACTGTTATTTTATCCATGGCTAGCTCCTGAAGCACAAGATGACTGTCATGAGGGAAAACAGCCAGCTCACTAAGCTGCCCCAAGTAGGCCAAGTGTGACCTATAGATCAAACCAATGCAGAGACTGGGTAATAAACAAAGGAACTGCAACAGTTATAAATAACATCTTTAGCAGAAAATTCCTTGCTGAAGAACTACAACAGAACAGGATTTTTAAAAGAGTGTGCTCGGCTGAGTTTAATAGAGGGACAATGTTCTCTGTGCGCTTCTGCTTTGATATTCAGCAAATACCTTGGAGATTTTGTTTTGGTTTTTCATACTCCCCAGGACAGGATATTCCAGGGTAGGGTTGCTCAACAAATAACTGCTCAAATGATATTGCTTGGGCTGCTTGCATCTGCCAGAGTAACCCTGCCCAACTGCGCAGATCCTTTTAAAAAATCTAAGGAGGGAGAAGAAACATTTAAGGATAACCAAATAAGAAGTCCCTGTGCCCGAAAAAGGAATACAAGAACAAAGAAGATGAAGAGGGAAAGGAGTAAAGAAAATGTGAGCATAAAGAAGATGAAGGGGGAAAGGAGTAAAGGAAATGTGAGAATGGGCATCACCAGCTACTTCCAGATCTGTACACGAGGAGCATAGACCCTCACCAAGAAAGTAGAACATTTCAAAATTAGTTTGGAGGTGGTCCTGGAAAATGTACATGCAGAACAATTCTGCAGTGGCAGCAGGGGGGATGGACTGGATGTGAACTTACTGGGTCTCTTCCATCTCCAGTTTCTATGAAAACAGTCACCATTCTTTAGCAATATGATAAATATTTAAAAAAATCATAGATACAAACCAAATAAAACATATTAAATAACAAGTGCAGCCAATTTAATCATGACTTTTCAACTTTTTAAACCAAGACAGCAGGGAAGAAGAAGGAACAGGCTCGAGATTTTTAGTCCTCTTTGTTTAAGGCTAATTCACATAGGACACACCTTCATGAGACTTGTTCAATAACATTTGTGGAACTGGGCTGGAGTTGTTGTTGGATTGTTCTCAGTCCACAGGGCTGCTGGTTTTATCCAATGCACACTGAGTGCTGTCTCTCTCTAGCAGCTTTTAATTCAGATTTTGCCTTGTTTATGTTTCACTCCTAGCTGGACCAGTAGATTTCATTTTGGGTAGTGCAACACCAGTCTAATCCATAAGCATTTCGTAACCAAAAGCTGATTCCTTTCTTCATTCCTGCACTGACCAAAACAACATAAACTGTCCTTCAAGAGCAAATCTCCTCCTCTGCAAGGGATCCGTGTGTTGCAGATACACAAACTTCATGTTCCTCAGCAGGGGGAGAAAAATTTTTGGCTTAAAAAACATAGAACTCATTTGAGCACGTGGTGTATCCACAAAGTCTAGCTGCAGCAAGGGGACTTGTGTTCCATGGGACAGCCACTAGACAGTGATATAGCCACATCTACACAGCCGAAGCACACCCCTCTAACAGTCCCAGCATTGCAGCCCTAGCATTTCCTTTACAGCCTAGCAGCTCAAACTTTTTCTGAATCCCTATGAAAACTCATCTTGCATGTTTCTTCTGCATACTCACCATTCAGTCTCAGCAGAGAGGAAGGCTTTAATAAAGCCTTTTCTCTGGTACAAGCTGAAGATGAGGAACATTCTAGGGTAGAGGGAGACAGGGATATGCCTTGCCTGTGGTGCTCAGTTTGTACAATGGAAAGAAGACCTCAGCCTTCTGGGTTGTCAGTCTTCAAACTATCAGTCTAGCTTCTTTCCTTAGCAATAAAAGTAGTTTAAGAAGTTGAGGCAGACATAGTCATTCTCCCGGCCGCATACTTTCCTGAACTTATGTTCCAGAACAAAACAAGGGAGACCCTGGTTTAGGCCTCATTGGTATAATCCTCTTCAGCATGCCGGGCCTTGGGAAGAAGACGCAGCCATGAGTAACTTGGCTGAGATTTGGGCTTCAGCTTCCCAGCAACTGGCTCAAGGCACTTATATCCACATCCCTTGTATTAAGTATACCTCTGACAAACATCAGCTGCATCCTCAGGAAGCTTTGTCAGAATGAACATTAGACTTTCCAGTTATCCCACTTGACTTTGCACCTTGGCATCTAGCCTTTATATCTCCTTCCTGACTCTTTCTTCTTCCCCAGCCACACGCACACCCTCGATAAGGGAGACAGGCAAACTGGAAGAGGCTAACTTACAAGAACAGGAAGCCTGTCCTAGCACCAGTTCATACTCCTGAGAAGGACTAGATGAATCAAGCAGCTTTCCAAGCCCCTTTGGAGAGCCGCCTGACTTGAGAGGCTTGACCTGAGAGTTGCAAGAGTTCTGTTTGGGAGGTGGCCTCCATCTTTGTCCAGATGATGGGAAGAGTTGCCCCTCTGAAGAGTTTCTGCAGGAAAATGCCTCTGTGGGATTAGATCGTTCTCCACAGCTAGAGGCAATTGGTGAACAAAATGCCTGTCTGCAATGAGGAGCCTTCAGTATTTTGTCTTACAAGCTGCCACCTGCCCTGCTCACATCAACACAGGACCTCACCACTCCCCTCCCCTTTGTGAGACTCCATCACTTTATGGCATCTGCACATTTCCTACTCTGGCTACTCACTAGGAAATTAACTTGGACTAGAGAAAACCATTCACAGAGCCAGTGTAAGATGGCTGTGCAATGCCATCCAACAGAGCCATTATTCCTGACCGGGAATCACCAGAGACATCATCAAAAAATCATCAGCCAGCAAAACTTGCCCAACGGTGCCCTAAAAGACAGCCCACGAGACCCTCTTTGCCTTAGTTCTGCTCAATATATACATAAATCCTTGGTAGGCCCAACTGATGACAGATGCCACTCCAATCAATGATCTCTTCCAAGAGTCCTTTCCAGCAGCTGCCGCTGTCTCTCCCAACCTGCTTTGGACTGAGTTGCTATTGCATCTGGGCATCTGATGATATGCAGCTGAAAACCATAACAGCCCTTCAATCAAACAAAACTCTTGTAAGAGGAAAGTAGCTGTTTCTGAGCATCCTTCTGTCTTTCTGAACTCTCTCCATGTTCTGGAGACTCTGTTGTAGCTCCCTGAAGAATGTCCCCACTGACATTGCAGGTGTCTTTCCATCACAAGAGACCTGCTGCAATTTGGCACACTGGCCTGACAATACAGCCTTTTATCCTTTGAGATCAAACCCTGAAGGCCACAGTGCAGTAGAGGTGACCACACTATCGTGAAAGCCAGAGAAGTCTCTTGCCACCTCAGCTTTTCTCTCCTTCATCCTTAAGTCTGATATTCCACCTCAACCCTTCCCAGCTTTTCCTTCTTTAACCGCTTGTGGTATTTCCAGGAAATATTCAAAGGCAGGCTTGACTTGTAGTTTCAAAGGAACTAAGGACTACATGTTCAGTAGTTCTGTGTATTCCTTTTCCTTTTGCTCTCACATGTGCCTTTGAAGACGAAGTGATCCTCAGTATTTGTTGGTTTCCTCCTTTCACAGGCATTGTATCACTGAGCTGCTGAAGCTGTTTAGTATTGCAGTAGAGAAGGAATTAAATTTTAAAATAAGATATTTGGATTTTACTTGTTATTTTTATGCTGTATTTTAAGTGTTTGTTGTATATGGCAAAGGCGGAGCGAAGCTGAGATGTAAGGACTTCCAAATCAGGTCACTACTGAAACTGGCTTGGGTCCAGAGTCTCTACTAAAAATGTCAGCTTCATCTGCAAAGGGCAATAGAGTCAAACCTGCAATTACTGTCATTAGCACAGGACTCAGAATGTTAGTATTTCCCTGGTGTAAGTAGCTTACTCTTTCTTTTTCCTTCCAGCTAATTTAAAATAAAATAAAGCCACGTGAATCAAAATGAAGGATAGCATGGGTTTGAAAAGGGCAGCATAGGTAATTCTTCCTCTGGAATGCTCCATGGCCAGCTGTTTAGGCTATTTCCTTGCTAAGTGAGAGATGTGGGTTCAAATCTGCTTAGACATGGAAGGAACTGAGCCTTCTGCATCCTGGCTGGGCTCCCCAGAACACTGGGATCTGAGGGTGCTCTGATAAAGCGCATTCTGGTATGGTCTGCTTGAACTCTGTAGGTGAGAAAGAGGAAGAATGCCTGCCATGCTGCCTAGGCTTAAATACAAGGGCCCTGAATGGATGTCATCCTACTGCCTTGGCTTCTGTTGCTGAGTTCTAGAAGGCAAAGAGTTGTCCAGCAAGATCAAAGACTGTCCCAGTGGGCTTGTTCTTGTCCAATTTTATTAGTGGAAACAGTTTTTGTTCTGTTGCTATTGTCATGGTGGAAGAAGCCATCACAATGTAATGAAATCTAAACTAATGGGGAGCTACAATTAATATTGAGAGAAATTAAAAAATAAAACTTTCTATTACATTGTTTTCTATTTGATACAACCATCCATGAAGTACTGGGCCACAAAACCCCCTGTGGCATAAATTGCACGGTTGGCTAAGTGGGGGTGGTGCAACAATGACAATAGAAGTAGCTGATTTACAGATTTTGTGGAAGAAGTTTGGAGTTTGCCATTTTAAAGGTGTTCTTTCATCTTTTCTGCCTCTGCCCCACAACTACATGATTACTTAAAATAACCAACTTCCTGTTCTCCTCAAGTTTCTTCACAACAAGAGAACGGCCTTAAAAAAAAAAAGTTTCGTTTCGTTGCCATGCTACAGCATAGCCCTGAAGAACCTGAGTCCAAATACTTGGTGTACAAAGAAATCTGTACTGTTTCTTCAAACAAGATTTTATTTTGGTTTAGGATTTGGAACATTAACACTTTTGACTGCTGCAGGGAAGTGTTAGGTTTTCTTGGGGCTGTAAATCAAAGTTTAATATCACATCAGTAGGGTATTCTCTGAATTTGTAGACCTTGTATCTGGAAGCATCTCTAGTTAAGCATGATTAAGAATTAAGAAAGCTATCCTTTCACCTTTGCAATCAGTAATTTTTAATTTTTTTTAAATCTGAAAAGTATTTGCTGTCATTTTATTATGATTGTGTAATTATACTGTATTAACTATCAAACGGATGATGATCTATTTCTTGAAAAGTTACTGTACTGCAGTAGAAGCAGGAAAGGAAAACCAATTATTTATCAAAATTAGCTGCATCCTAATACATGAAATGTAAGGTATTTGAGTACCTAAGTGACTTCAAGTCTGTGGGTAATTCTGCAAAAATATATAGATTATACATTTACCAAAGTTAGATCTCATGGATCTCCTTCAGAAATAAAGCTCTCTATCACCTCTTCAAGGTGAAAATACAACACACTTTTTATACATTCTAAGTGTCACTCTCACCAGTATATTGCAACTCTGACAACATTTTTGTTGTTATTATTTGGCAAAGGAAAACTGTATGCTCAGGACAGATCCAGACCTCCAAGGCTGGGCTGTAGAATAGCACCAGAGTCTGAGTGTACATGCTACTTTTCCTTAAAAAAAGCATTTGATGAGGTTAAGCGTTTCCAAATACAAACTGTATAATGATCTCAAAAGACAGTCTTGCTCTCAAACAATGTTGACACATTTTTGGGCTTGGAAAGCAGTGTAATAATGTAAGTGCTACCATATAATAATGAAAACATTTTGTTCTCTGCATTTCAGTTCTAAAGATCCGAATCAACTGGTGGGAATAGCAGATCAGTAGCTGTAAAAATCTGCATAACCACACAACAATTTAACTGTACAGAGCAAGATGAGGATTTTCATCTTCAAGAAATACAGGTGTCTGCTGTCTTTACTGTGTGAGCTTCAGGTACTAGGGAACAGCATATAACAGGAGGTCAGACTTTTTCATTGAGAGCTGGAAGAAGACCCCAGTCTCGAAAAGAAAACTGAGCGAGCAATGCTCTTTTTTTAGTTTTTTCTTCCCCCACAGTAGCGTCCTGCTGCAGGGTGAAGTACCCGTGTGCCAACCTGTCGAGTGCCGCTGCACGGGGATCCGCGCCGGCAGCGCCCCGAAGCCTGGCTGCGGGGAGGCTCATGGAGAGGTACCCGACTTCCCTGCGCCTCCTGGGCGGTACGCGCGGTGCCCTGCCCGGGGCCGCCGCTACCTGCGGGGCAGCGCGGGGCGGCGCGGAGCGAGGAGAGCCC